>CM063597.1:14329786-14357659 GCA_032356905.1 Salix exigua
GGTAAGACGAAGATCGAGAGCAGAGAATTTTTTAAGCTTTATGATTTCTGAAAGACACTGAATGTTGTGGTTGGATTAAGATATTAATGGCCGGTAAGTCTCTCGTTGAAAGTTTCTTTTTCTCTTTGGTATTTTCCTTGCGTTGACATTGGAACCAAATGTATATTGTTTTGATGCGTTTTACAAATAAAAATACTCTAAGAAACAATCATGAAGTGTGGAACTCAATTTGTGGTTGTCGACATGAAGCAATTTATTATATTACTATGAATGATTAAAAGTAATTTGCTGCAGTGTAAGTAAACTCGCCCTTCAAATAATATAAGATTCCGGTGAATTACGAGGCGAGAATTATCCACATTCATACACCGGAAACATTATCAGTTGACCGTTCACCACTGGTGTTTATTTTAATGATTTGCTTTTCTGGGAGGTGGAACAGCCTGTTAGTTTCCTGCGTACTCTTTGTTAAGGTTTCCAGGCTTATTCTCTATGATCTCCTGGCCTGGTAATGAGGTTTTATATCTCTGTTGTCGATCTCGATAGTCAATGAAACTACCAGGGTGCAAGGAAAACGCACACCATACGCAAGATGCTGGAGCAGGTAATGTGTTATGATCCAAGGCCACGTGGACAACAAGCTGGACAAAGGATCCCACGTGGACAACAAGCTCAACAAAGGATTCAAAGTGTATCAGAGGCATGAGCGAGCTGGAGACTCACGAGCAGGAGACGTGGAGGTAAATATGGAAGACTGAAGATGGCGTTGCTGGCAGATTTATTTCGCACATTTTATTTATGCAAATTCCAATTCCATTGTTGTCATTTTATTTAAATTGTTATTTCCATTATCAGGTTAGATCGTGCAACTAGTGCAGATCGTGCAATTAGTGTGGCCAACTTTCCAGGAGTTGGTTACTGAACTATCCCTTTAAATTGTAAGCAAGATCATGCCAGCAATCAGGAAGAAATTTATGTTTTATTTTCACTGAGATCGTTTGGTTCTCTCTAATCGAGCCATACACTTTTATTCACAATTCCAAAATAGGTCACAAGGGTAGGAGATCAGGGAAACACCATTCTCTGCCAATAGATTTTACAGTAAATCGCCCTGTAACTAGATCACAAACCTGGGACCATAACATAATGAAATAACAGAGATCGAGCAATGTGCTGGAGTTGTGAAAACTATTCATATCTCAGAACCTGACAATACCATTATCAGTTTGTGGAAGAAAATACTTTCTTCTGCAAGTTTTCAGGGGAGATGTTTGATATCTAAAACATTTGACCTACAAATGGCACCATCTCGCTTATTGATTGAGCAAGAAAAGGCTCTCTGCGCAATCTCAGACATGGATAGAAGATCTGTGCCGCTGATTTCCGATGGGGCTGGGGCCTGACGGTGTCTTGTGAATAGTGTCTTTGAACTTGGTCCCAGATTTCTACAATAAATGGAAAAGGAGGTGATCAAATTCTACCAAAGAAAATATAAAAGTGTAAGAAAGAAGATTGTACGACGATGACAGAAATATTTGTTGAAGCAAGCACCACACTCACCCAAGAAGCTAATAAATATCTGGCGGGCCTGAATTTTGGCTGTGCATTTTCTAGCCTGGAATCAACTACATGAAGAACAAAGAAGAATGAGCTCATCTGTTCTTACTCCATTCTTTAAAGAAAATTCAGTTCTCTTCACCTGATGTGTCATCAAGCTTGGAAGTATATATATCATTTCTTGCCTGATTTTGCAGATGGAATCACGGTTCCTGCAGAGTGATGACACTGAGAAGCTACGAGGAATGCGAGGAGAGCATATGCTAGAATCTGCTTTCTCTTCATCTTAGCACGAGAATTCGCAGGGAAGATAGGATGCGGGGGCTTGATAAGCATGAAGAACAGTTATATACTGATTCACTTCATAATTAATCATTGCTCAGTTTGAATCTATGGAAGTTCATTTAGAGCTGTCTGGAATCCTATGCCACAGTCCATACAGATTCAAGCTAATGAGGCTAGAAATGTTGGTTCTTGTCATTGCACGTTGACTTTTGCATATTTAATATTGTGCTAATCATATAAGAAAGTATGAAATGCAGGGATTTGCCGACCGAATTGATATGCTGCATACTAATTCACCACACAGATTTTTGCACCTTACAGAAATAAATAAATAAATCTAAAAGTGATTAGCTGTTCACTTTGTCGTGTGAGTAGAAATACTGTGTATCGAGATCGTGTATTGGCGATTTTGTCTTTCATTACACTTAATAATTGTGCTGATAGCAAGGACACAATTTTCTTTTTCCAGGGATCTAAGTGTCATTTGTCAATCGATTAGGGATAATCTAATTATTTATTTTAAACATATAATAAAACTATTTTATTCCACTCAAAAGCTAGAAACTATTGACCTTTTGTACATGGGTTTTAAGTCTTTCTCTATTTATTTACACAATAAAAGGTAACTATACCCCTTAAAGCTTAAAAACATTGACATATCAAAATAGAGCTTTTTTTTGTATTTGTGTTTTTTCCCAGTAAATTGACATATTTAACCTTTGACTTGAAAAAAATAAGACAAGCTTGGAAGAGTGTTTTTGTCTTTACATCGTGATTTTTAAATAATAATATTCATATATTCTTAGGACCTACTTAATAATTTGACTTATTAAAATATTAATAAATCAATTAAAAAGATTTTGTGTATTTTACATGTATAAACGTATCAATGTCTTACACAACACACATGTTTGTTTCAGAGTGTTGTTGAGATTACTTTTGAAAATCTTTTCGTTCGAAATATATCAAAAATAATATTTTTTATTTTTATAAATTATTTTTGATATCAACACATCAAAATAATCTAAGATCATAAAAAAATTATTTTTTTCCAAAAATATTTTTCAAACCAACTCTTAAACACCCCTACATGTGTGTCGGGCATATTCATTTGACCAAAAACTATTGATTGTCATCTCATCTAAAGCGTAATGTGGCAACCAAGCTACTGGAGTGGCATAGGTGGTCAAGATCAAGATAGCACCGTTCCAGCTGCTATGAAGATTTTTACTCTTACCCTTCTTCTCTCTCTTCTTGGCCATGATATTCATGTCGGGTCCTTGAAGATCTAGTTGTATTCTCTGGTTTGTATTTGTTTTGAATTTGGTACTCATTCGTTTTCTTTTTATTTATTTGATTTTAATGCTTCTTGAAGTTTATTTATTTTGAACAGATATGGCCAAAACATTTATTGTGTGTAGTTATGTTTGTGTTTGCATGTCACCATAAACATCACCACCGGCGTGAGAAGGAAGGGAAGAGGTAGATCCACCACCACTATCATGTTGCATTTTTCTCTAGCGACACATGGTCCCACGAGCCGCGAGTGAGGAGGCGCCTGGGTGACGCGCCACCACTGCCCTCATGCTGCCTCCACTGCCAACAGATGTTTCGAAGAGGTTTGTTTTGTAATTTTTAAATGTCTGTGTTTGTTTAAAATTGTTACTATTTTTATTTCTTGTAAATGTTATGTAAAAATTTCATACCTTTTGTTTTCTTATCTACGAATTTCTATCACCAACAGCTTTGTCATTTTCCTTTCCATTTATCATATGAAAATGATGCAATAGAGAAATAAAAAGATCTTTATAAATCTATATATTAGCTAATAAAATTATAAAAATTATTATTGAGTCACCATATCAATATATAGAAAATAGTCAAAATAAAATGATTATAAACTCTGTGATGCAAATTGTTTTAAAAAATATTTTTATTTTAAAATATTTTTTTATTTATTTTTAATATCAATACATTAAATCATAAATTAAATAAAATATTAAAAGAATCATCAAGTCAATATATTTTCAACCTAAATATACTATTAAAACACAATAGATATAATTTTAAACATGATATATATATATATATATATATATATCTAATAACCTAAAAGGGATCAGCCTATTTCCAGCCTATTTTACTGTTCATTGGATATTTGTCCTCCCTACTTCTAATGTGTATGTGCTTTTTGGTGTTTTTTTTTCGGGTTTTCTATTTCTATTTTTTTTACTTTACATTTTTCTCTTTCTCTTTCATTGTATTCTTGCTTTTTTTATGATTATTTTTTTCCTTTTTTTTCTTTCTTGCCATTTTTTTATTGTGTTTTTTCTAACTATTTTTTTCATATTTTCCCATAAAATATTTTTTTTCGGGTTATATTTATTTTTCTTTTTCGACTTATATTTATGATTATTTTTTTTCTTTTTTTCTTTCTTGCCTTTTTTTTGTTATTGTGTTTTTTCTAATTATTTTTTTTCATATTTTCCCATAAAATAGTTTTTTTCTGGTTATATTTTTTTTTCTTTTTCAACTTATATATATTTATTTGATATTTATTATAATTATATAAGTTTTGATTTGTTTCAATTTTGTCCTTTGAAAGTTATTTATTATAATTATATAAATTATAATTTGTTTCAATTTTGTCCTTTAATTTAATAATAATAATAATAATAATAATAATATCGGTATAATTTAATAATTTTAATTGTTTTTACAAAAATGGCAATGATATTTATTTATTTTTGTTAAAGTTTCTAGGATATTCTTATTGGACATTTGTCCTCTCTACTTCTCATGTGTATGTGCTCTTTGGTGTTTTTTGTTTTTTTCCGGTTTTCTATTTTTATTTTTATTTTACTTTATATTTTCTCTTTTTCTTTCATTGTATTCTTGCTTTTTTATGATTATTTTTTCCTTTTTTTCTTTCTTGCCATTTTTTATTGTGTTTTTTCTAACTATTTTTTCATATTTTTCCATAAAATATTTTTTCTTGTTATATTTCTTTTTCTTTTCGACTTATATTTATGATTTTTTCTTTCTTGCCTTTTTTTTTATTGTGTTTTTTCTTCTTTTTTTTTCATATTTTCCCATAATTTTTTTTTTCTGGTTATATTTGTTTTCTTTTTCGACTTATATATATTTATTTGTTATTTATTATAATTATATAAGTTTTGATTTGTTTCAATTTTGTCCTTTGAAAGTTATTTATTATAATTATATAAATTATAATTTGTTTCAATTTTGTCCTTTAATTTAATAATAATAATAATATTAATAATAATAATAATATCGGTATAATTTAATAATTTTAATTGTTTTTACAAAAATGGCAATGATATTTATTTATTTTTGTTAAAGTTTCTAGGATATTCTTAGTCTTTCATTAATAATAATAATAATAATAATAATTATTATTATTATTATTATTTTTCTTACTTACTCTTTTGTTAATGTTTTTTTCTCCGTATAATTTAATAATTGTTTTCTCCATATAATTTAATAATTTTTATTGTTTTGACAGTAATGACAATGATATTTATTTATTTTTGTTTTGTTAAAGTTTCTAGGATATTCTTAGTCTTTCATTAATTATATGTTCTGATATTTATTGGATATTATCTCATAGGAATATATATAAGGAGAAGAAAACATAACCTAGGATTTTTTGAATAAAAAAAATTAATATCGGTATTCTTAAACACATTTAATATAATCATACAATTAATAAATCGGGTAACACAAAAAAAAAATTGCCTTCAAATTTTAATTTTGTACTTAACACAACAACAACAACAACAATAATAATAATTTAATTATTTTTCTTGCTTACTCTTTTGTTGATGTTTTTTTTTCTCCGTATAATTTAATAATTTTTATTGTTTTGACAGTAATGACAATTATATTTATTTTATTTTTTGTTAAAGTTCAAGGATATTTTTAATCTTTCATTAATTATATGTTCTAATATTTATTGGATATTATCTCATACGAATATATATAGGGATAAAAAAACATGACCTTGGATTTTTTGAATGAAAAACATTAATATCAGTATTCTTAAATACATTTATTATAATCATATAATGAATAAATCGGATAACATAAAAAAAAAATTGTCTTCAAATTTTAATTTTGTACTTAACACAATAACAATAACAATAACAATAACAATAACAATAACAATAATAATAATGATGATAATGATAATAATAATTTAATTGTTTTTCTTGCTTACTCTTTTGTTATTGTTTTTTTCTCTTCATATAATCTAATAATTTTTATTGTTTTGACAGTGATGACAATGATATTTTTTTTTAATTTTCTTAAATTTTCTAGGATAATTTTAGTCTTTCATTAATTATATGTTCTAATATTTATTGGATGTTATCTCATATGAATATATATATATATATATATATATAGGAAAAGAAAGCATGACCTAGGTTTTTGGAATAAAAAAATTAATATCATTTTAAAATTAATATTGAAATTTGGTACTCTTTTGTTTAGATTTATTTCTTAAAAACAAATTTATAATATTTTAAATATAATATTGTTGGGGAAAAATAAACTAAAAAAATACAGATTTACGTAGGTTATCTCGCAATTACAAAATATACGCATCACTTTCCATTTTGATTATATAAATTTTATCAATTATAATTATACTAAATAAATATTAAACTAATAAAATACAATACATACAAAAATAATAAAATTTCTATATAGATAAAAAACCGCCGCATCGTCAGTGGCTATATTATCTGTGCACACAGACTACGATGCAATCGTGGATTTCAACAGTAGAGTTTTTTTTTGTTTTGCTTTCTTTACTTTTTTTTTCTCTTTTTTCTACTTTTTTTCGTTTCTTCGTTTTTTTTCCTAATTATTCTTTTTCTTCTTTTGCCTTTTTTGTATTTTTTTACTTATTATTTTTTTCATTTTTTCTTATTACATTTTTTTTCTTCTTATATATTTTTTTAGTTTTTAGTTTTTTTTATAATCGGGGTGTCTGGGCTCGCTTAAATGCACCACGATTAATCTTCATATCCAAATTTTTTTGATAATCGTGGTGTCCAAGCCAACTTATGCATACCACGACAATCCTCGGGCCCACATTTTTTCTTCTAAAATGCTTTCCTGCTGATACATTTTTTCCCTTTTATAATTTTTTATTCACTTATATATTTTTTTATAACCGGAATCTCCGACCAGACTTAAGCACACCATGACTAATTCTTGGGCTGAATTTTTTAAAAAACAATATAGTCTCTCAACTAGCTTATACTATTGCTACAGATGCTTTCACTCTTATACTTTTTTTTTCTTTCGCTTATACATTTTTTAGACATGGTCTCTCAGCTAGTTTAAGCTCTTTTTTCATTTATATATTTTTTATAACCATAATCTCGGCCCAACTCAAGTGCACCACCACTACCCCTCGGACCGGCTCAAGTGCACCACCACCACTCCTCGGATCAAATCTGTTTTTTGATAATCGGGGTGTCCAGGGCAGCACGGACACACCATGATTAATCTCCGAAATAATTTATTATTATTTATTATTTTTTTTCCTTATACGTTTTTCTGTTCACTAATCTCCGAACCAATAATAATGATAATTTTAATGATTATTTTTTTATAAAAATCTTTTTTAAGATTTTCCTGAAATTTTAATTTATATCGGTGATCATTTTAAAAGTAATATTACTCTATTTTCTCTTTATTTTTGTTTCTTTATTTGTTCTCTAGATTATATGATTTTTATGATTTTATTATTTATGCAATAATAATGATAATTTTAGTTATTGTTTTTTTATAAAAAACTTTTGTTTTTTTTCCATGGAAATTTAATTATTTTAATTGTTTTGGCAGTAATGTTAGTAATAATTTTAGCTTTAATAGCAATGATAATGGCAATAACGTCAGGATGAATTTTCAATCTATGTTTTCGTCTTTTTGTTGATAGAAAATTAACAACTTATTTTTTATTTGATTATTGTATGTATTTACACAATTTATATTTTATTTTTGTTTAATTTAAATTGGATTATAAAATGAACTAATCTTAATACAGTGAACTTAATAATTCAGATATCCGAGTTTTTTTCTTTTTTTAATGATGATAATAAATTTATGCTGGTTATTTCGTTTGAAGCTACTAAACAGATAAATTTATATTGATTTTAAATTCATATATTTTTATAAAAACTTGCGCTTGACATGAATTCCGCATGCATTTATTATTTTAGCTAAATTTATGTTGTAATAAAAATACACACAATTATTATTTTTACATTGAAAAAAATTATGTCGCCTGAGGCTAAACGCTGGGCATTATCTAGTATATATATATATATATATATATATATATATATATATATATATATATATATATATATATATATATATATATATATGTCTTATCATGTCATTTAGAACAATATATTGAGAGAGAAAATCAGAAAAAGTTGTATAAAAAGCTGAGATGTTTATACAAGCTTTCTATAATAAGACTCCGTCTTAACAAGTTAAATGATCCATGTAAAAAACTTGCGTTTGACATGAATTCTGCACAAATTTATTATTTTAGCTAAATTTATATTATAATAAAAATACACACAATTAATATTTTTTACATTGAAAAAAATTGTGTCGCCCGCGGCGAAGCGCGGGGGCATTGTCTAGTATATATATATATATATATATATATATATATATATATATATATATATATATATATATATATATATATATATATGTCTTATCATGTCATTTAGAACAATATATTGAGAGAGAAAATCAGAAAAAGTTGTATAAAAAGCTGAGATGTTTATACTAGTACTAGCTTTCTATAATAAGACTCCGTCTTAACAAGTTAAATGATCCATGTAAAAAATTTCGAATAGAATATGGCATGTTTGGCATTGAAGTATTTTAAAAAAAAAGTTAAAAAATTAAAAAGATTTTTTTTATGTTTTAATATTATTTTTACATGCTAATATCAAAAATAAATTTTAAAAAATTAAAAAAAATTATTTTAATGTATTTTTGAACAAATCATATTTTTTAATATATATTACAAGAACAATAAAGGGCGTGGTGTTTCCACTGTAGCCCCAGACACAGGCTACTGTGGATTCGCACAGTGTTATTTTTTTTTTCTGATTTTTTTTTCGTTTCTTTCTTTTTTTTTATTTTTTCTGATTTTTTCATGATTTTTTTATGATTAAAGTTTTTTTGCTTATATATAATTTATTTATATAAAATTCAAATTATTTTTTCTGATTTTTTTTTCGTTTCTTTTTTTTTCTTTTTTCTGATTTGTTTTTTCATGAATTTTTTTTATGATTAAAGTTTTTTTTGCTTATATATAATTTATTTATATAAAATTGAAATTAAAATAGAAAAATTATTATTATATTAAATATCCAGTCTACAGGAACGACCTGATCTGTTATTATTATATTAAATTTTGCATATATAGATATTATATTTCAATTTTACACCAGCAAATCCTATTAATTTTTCCAATCCCGACAATTATAAAAATTGCTTGCTCGGCCCACAACGTAGTGTGATCCATTTTTTTTAATTTTCAAGTCACGTAATTTTTTTGCCAGTTAGTTTTCATTTGATTTTTTATTTGATCTTTTGTTAAAGTTATTATGATTTTTTTAGTCTTTCATTTTTTTATTTGTTTTTTATTTTTTTCTTTTATTGTTTTATTATTATTATTTTCAAATCAAATGAATCTTTTTTTACCTCATAATTTTTATTTTATGTTTTTTTTATCTTCTGTTAAAATTATTATGATTTGTTTAGTTTTTTTATTTTTTTCATTATTAACACAGTGATGATAATAATAATAATAATAATTTTAGTTATTTTCCTTACTTACTGTTTTATTCATGTTTTTCAGTCTTTTCCTCTCGGAACAATTCGATAATCTTTATTGTTTTAATAGTAAGAACAATGATAATTTTATATGTTGAGACTTCGATGTTGTTGTTTTTATAATAGGGTATGGTGATCTGTTTTATTATATTAAATTTTGCATATATAAATATTATATTATATTTTTGGACCAACATATCTTATTAATTTCTTTCATCCCAACAATTATAAAAAAATCTTACTTAGTCCGCAACGTAGTGCGATAATTTTTATTTTCTTTTCAAGTCAAATTTTTTTTTTCCAATAAATATTTTTTTGCATTTATTTGAGTTTATTATTTGCTCTTTTGTTAATGTTTTTAAGATTTTTTTTAGCCTTTGATTTTATTTCGTTTTCTTCCCCTTATTAAAGCAATAATAATATTAATATTAAGAATAATAATAATAATTTTATTTTTGGTTCCTATATGCTTTTTTATTAATTTTTTTTTGTTTTTCTCTCAGATTTGTTGAATAATGTTTATTGTTTTGACAATAATAGTGATGATAAATTTAGAAGTTAAGATTTCAATATTACTGTTAGTATAATAGAGGATGTTGATCACTTTCAGTATATCAAACTTTATATGTTAAAATGTTATATTTTAATCTCAATAACTGTAAATTTTTTTTGTTCCACCCGTACTATGCCCGCAACATAGTGCGGGCATTTAGCTAGTATGTATATATAATACGTGAACCACATAAGGTAAAGCCTTAAAAATATATTAATTTATTGTTATTTAACCGAACACTTAATGGACAAAAAAATGAATTCTAATATTTCATTTTAAATTGTTAACAAGTGCAATCCTGTTTTTTTTAACCAAGAAAAAAAAATTAAAAATAAATAGCGATGCTCCCTGTCAGCCGAGAATTCTAGTGTTGTCCACTAAACGACGTTGTTTTCACTTTCTCCAGGTTAACAACACTTCCCTTAAACCCTCCAAAACCACACAAACCAGAAATTTCCATTTTTAGTTACACTCGAAAAGAGCTTCAATGGCATCCTTGTTGGTCTCCATCAACTTCTCTACGCCTCTCTCGACCTCTCAATTCTCACCCAGGGTAGTCAATTAACTATTTTAACCGATAAAAAATCTTATGTTATTAGATGAGATCACATGATAAGAAATATGTGATGTCGGAAAGTCGCTCGATAATGTCTCGAAGAACTAGAGGCCATGGAAGCAGAGTCGATGAGTTAAAGAAAATGAGATAAGGATTTTGAAGGTAAAACTCAAGCAAAGAGAGAGAAAAGGTGAAGTATTTGGACGAGAAATTAGCCTTAATGAAAAAGCACAAGGATCAAATCGACACCAACAATATTTCGTTAAACAAAACCAACATGGTACTCATTGAGAAAATATCCAAGATGGACGAGCAAATGGATGAAGTTGTCGCGCATGCTCAGGTCGTTAGAGCCAATGCAAGAAATGTAGGAAGAGACATCATCCGTTATCGTCGAAGTTGTCGTAACCCAATTTTTGGGTTACTCCCCAAAATAAAATAAAAATGACAAAAATAAAATAAAAGGGGTTTGGTGTTGTTAGAAAAATTGTGCTGAAAATTTTGAATATTTTCTGAGCTGAATCATATCTCTTTTGTGCCAAAAAATGAGAGAAAATACAAATTCGAGGTAAACATTAAGTCAAAAATCATAATTATTTTTTTTATAAGCTAATTTGATTTAATCATGGGCTAATTCAAAATATTATTATGTTTGAGAATTAATTTAGGGTCCAATTGAAGAATTTAATTAAGTACAAGAACTTAATTATGTTTTAAATTGATCAAATTAATTTTATTACGGGCTTAATTGATAAAGAGCCAAATTCTTGAATTTAATTCGGGTTCAATTTAGAAGATTGGAATTTTTGGAGACCTAATTGAATTTTTTTCAAGCTAATTGTGCAAAATTAAAGGCCAAATTGAAGACAATTGAGAATTTAATGCTTAATTGAGGGTCAAATTGCATAAAACAAAAGGCAGAGACCAGTAATAAAAGGCGTGTAAATTTAAGGCTAACATTAAATTTCGACTCGGATATAATTGCACAAAATTAAAAGTACAAAACTAATTGGGGGTGCAATTGCAGCAATTATAAATTGAAGGACCAAAATATATTTACACCTCTAACCATTTTCAATGACAAGCCTCCCGACACCCACCTACAAGCCACCACCCAGCCGAAAGCAGGCCACCATGCCAATGTCAACCACAGTATTCCAGCCACTGTGGCAGGCCAAGTCTCTATAAATGGCAGCCATGAAAACTGCACAAGGGGAGAAAGCGAGAGGGAGAAGAGAAAAACGAGGCGAAAAACTGGGCAAACAGACTGAACACAAAGAGAGAAAGTTTTGGGCAGAAAACTAGGAAAAAGAGAGGAGTTCTACACAAGAAAACAGAGGGGAGGAGAATTACGTGGAAATAAAGAAAGAAGAGAGAATGAGGTGAAAAAAATAGAGGAGGCAAAGAGAACATAGAGGGAAAGAGAAGAAGAAGATTGTTCACGCAGAGAGTATAAAAAGGCAGAGAAAAGCAAAAGAAAATGAAGGAAAATTTACAAAAACATAGTTGATCTTCATCCCTCTCGGTGTTGCTCTCTCTCTCTCGGTCTTCTCTACTTCTCTCTCTAAAACCAGAGGCCTTTCTCTCTCTCTCTCGGTGTCCACACCAGCTCAGAGCCACCGGTCTCAACGATCAAGAGCCACCCTCATCACCATCGTGAGCTCCTCCTCAACCCCCTCAGCCCATTCATCTTCTCCGAGAGGCAACAACAACAACGTCGAAGGTGGCAACCCACTGTCACTTTTTGACGCTCACTCCGGCCACCACGGACTGCTATTTTCGACGCCACCACGACAGGGAGAGCCTCCTTGATCTCCTCTACCAAATGGTATTAACACTTTCTCATTTCATCACCCTCGATAAATTCACAATCTACTGTTCATCTTCCCTGCGTATTGCAGGCAAGGAAGTGAATTTAATTCACTTCCCGCGGGTTCGTTGAGTCGAGCACCGATCTCTGTCGACCATTCACGGGTCGAAGCCCACAGATGGTCGACATTCAACCCATAAATAAATAAAAAATGATAATAAATAAATAAAATATTTTTTATATTTTTGAATATATATATATATATACTATTAATATTACTACAAAAATCAAAATACAAAATGTGTTTTCGTGCATACGGCCGAATTCCAAAGTTTTTTCCATCGCATTTTTCATAAAAAACTATATTGCATATTTTTTATATTTTAAAATGAAAAATTTGGATATTGTAACCACTTTACAATTATCCATTGAAAGTTGGTCAAAATGTCAAAAATAATTTAATAATTATTTTATTTTGGCTTTCACGGTGTAAATTTACATTGTAAAATACATCCACAGATAAAAAAGATTTTTACTACGGTGCAAATCAGTTTGTTTTGGTGCATGACTTGAGCAAATAACTCAAAAGCAGCTTCTCGATAAGCGCAAAAAACTATATGTTTTTTCTGAAAAATATAGTAAGTTTGTCCAAACATAAATGACATGGGTGTTGACCCACTTTGCAAAAAAAAATCAGTTTTTTTTGTGCATATGACTTGAGCAAATAACTCAAAAACAGCTTCTCCAACTGTGATAGAAACCCATATTTTATGAGGTGGTGCTCATTAATAGTTCATAAGAAGAATGCATCCATGCATTGCATAAAGCATAACACATGCATTATACCATACATTTTACTGATACATTCATGCAAAAAGTTCAGCTATGAAATATAGGTCCCCTGTTAAAGTCCACAACATTCGATTGAGAAAAGAATGGAAAACAACGAAAGGGCGTAACTAGAATCTCAATACCAAAGGGAGCTTGAAGCTATGTGGAATGACTTAGCACGATTGACTAGTTTGCTTGAGAAGACCTTAAGAGCAAGGGATGGAGAGGGCACGTTCAGCTCAAACCGATGAATCACCACCGGCAATTCAAAGCCCGAGGGCACCCGTGTTTTAGGGACAAGTTCACCAAAGAAGCATCCTGAATCCACTCGGCCCATCCCAATCCTTATTACATTGGATTTAACAGATAAGGACCCACAAGACGCAAGATTCTCTGACCACGTAGGATATGACAAGTGGTCTGCACTAGAAGAAAGGATAAGAACAGTTGAGAGGAATGATCTATCTAACCTAGTTAGGGCAGTCGAAGCATGTTTGGTGCCTAACATTGTGATCCCATGGAAGTTTAGAGTATCGAGTTTATCAAGTATACTAGGATAGAATGCCCGAAGACTCATCTTCTTTCCTACTATAACAAGATGGGGACTCATATAAGGGTTACTGGGGGCTTTTATACTAATACTAATACTACTACTACTACTACTACTACAATAATATAATAATAATAATCATAATAATAATAAAGTAGGGTTTCTACAGGGTTTTTTATTATTATTATCATAAAAATAATTTAAAAAATCCTATTAATTTAATGCAATAAATAACATTAATTAACTTCAAATACAACAACTATTAAAAACATACAATTACTTGAAAAGCATACAATAAATAACTTAAATTTCAAATCTCAAATATTGCAGGTATTTTAATTATATTTAAATTTATTTTTTAATTTAATACAATTAAAAAATAATTTTATTGTTGAAGAGTTTTTCAAAAGTAATTATTTAATTATATCACTTGCTCTTATTAATTGTATAATTATTTACATAATTAAACTATATACAAAATAATTGTACTATATTTAAAATAATATAAAAAATAACTCCAAAATAATAAATTTTACCATAAAAACATACATAAAAAAACAACAACTATATATACAATATTCGCTCTCCAAAATGACTCTCGGAGTTGCTCTAACATATTCATAGAATGAAAAAGTTCAGAGAAAAAGCAATTTGAAGTTACGGAATTTGATATTACGCATAACATTCAACCCAGCAATAACTCCAGCGTCCTTGGTGGCCTGTCCTCGGTGACCACAGCGTTCTTCATAGAGATACCAAGGTAACCTTCGGCAATCTCACGCATCTTAATGAGAACCATTGAAGAAATCTCCTCCGCGGCAAATTGCTTCTCTTCACCTTTGTAGTTTACTAAAAACATCTAAAATCATTGATCAATATTAATTTATTAATTTCATCTGGTTAGAACACAATCATCAAATCTTTATTTAAAAGAAGAAAAATCCCCACGAGTGAGAACAGGGTCGACATATGATCACATCAATATAAATCCAAGACCTAAATGTATAGAAACAAAATTAATAATCTAAAATGATTAATAAAAAATAAAGAGAGAGAGAGGATGTGCTTGGGAGTATCATAGGCAACAGCAGAGTGGTTTTTGTTTAGAGAGAAACGGAGGGAAGGAGCGGCTTTGTATCTTTACTCTTTTCATTCGGTGTTAAATAACATTTTGATATATTATATCTATTACAATTTAACTAATTAAATATTAAAATAACTAATTAAATTAATTTTTATGTAGAAAAAATTTAACGCAACGCCGCAGGTAAATAGACTCGTGATCACTTAGATTTCATCAATGACAGATAAGTCATTATTCAAGGGTTGTGTTCATGGGCTCGATTGAACGTGAGAGATTGATGACTCTGCATTTTATACATCTAGGTTGATAATTTGAAATCTAGGTTAAGAAAGTTAAATAAAAATCCAGTTTGATTTTTTAAGTTGAGAAATTGATTTATTTGTTTCAAGAGGACTGTATAATCTGGTTAAAATATACGTGGAAAGATATATATAATAAACTTAAAAGAGCTAGATTGAACCACAGTCCACGCTTTCTAACTTGGAACTCCCATAGGATCATCTTGTTTCCACAGCAGCCTTGAGATCTACAGTACCAAAAGTCTCCTCTGAAGAGGTCTAAAACAAATGGATAAAATCGGGATCGTAGCTGGACTGACTAGAGTTCTCGAGTTTTAATTTTTTTATCACGTGGGCTGATGAGTTAAATAAGCTGAAGTATGGTGTTTTCTCTCTCTTTCTAACCACTCTAATCTTACAGCAGATATTAATACAGATTATTTTTTTTAAAATATATAAAAATAATATTTTTCTTTTTTAAAAAATATTTTTAATATTAATATAATATATAAAAATCAAAATAAGAAACAATCAATCTTTTTTAAATGCAGCTGCACCGTATAAACAAATACATTGGGCTTCATTTCCAATTATATTTTAGATTCGCTAAATTCTTTATTTTGGGGATTAATTGATCCATGATCCCGCATCATTTTAAAAATCTTCACTCTCATATGTCTTCCTATATAATTATTATTATTTAATTTTATATACCCCTTTTATCACTTTCCGGATGAAAAATACCCTCGAATTCTCACAAGAAATAAAGATTTTCAAGAATCTAAGAACATGGGAATTTTATTTAAAAATATGAAAATTGTTTTATAGAATTTTAAGAACTTGAAAGGGAAAATTAAATCAAATTAAATACAAGGTTCTACCCACGAAAGCAAAATAAATCATCGACAAGGCCTGTATTCCGCTTTAATCGGAGAGCAGCTGTTGAATAACCACTATAATCAGAGCTGTCGGATCTCCAAGCAAAGCAGAGATAATGAGCTTAGCAGCTGCTTTTAACTTTATCCATATTTGTTTGGCCTTGCTTGAACTGCTCCCACTTGGGAGTGCTACTTCTTTACTTGGGATGGAAATTTGAAGTGCTCGGTCATAACTAGCCTTACTCATTTTGCCCTCTTGAAGGAAAAACCCTTCTTCCAGTTCTCCAAAAGCATGCCCTTCACACAAGCTACATGTAAACAATATCGGTGACAAGAGGAAACATAGGACCAACCTTTGGTTCCGTTCGGAGTCTTCTTCCTTCCACAGTATAAGCATTTCGTTGGCGGCTTCTTCTCCTTCAGGTGAAGCGTCGTACCATCCTTGGCTGTCAAGGTACGCTTGAGCTTTAAACAGCTGGGATGGTAATCGTGTGGCTCCTTCTGTTCGCACTGGTACACGAACCCTAATACATCTTGTCCACAAGCATTGCAGAATCTTTCACCTACTTGCGGAGCTTCGGGGTGAAATTTCAAGCTTCTGCACTTCACAATTGAATGGGGATAAGATGGAGTAGCATTTGCGCATTCCTCGTGAAGATAGAATCTGCAGTCTTCGTGCTCGCATTCGTAGCATGGCCCAAACCCTAGCTCTTTGCACCCATTACATTCATAAGGCGCTCGTATATCCTTCAACAAAAGAAAATGTCTGCTATGACCTGGATGTTTAATCTTGGTTAATCCTCCGCTACAACTGGAATGCATCTTGGCAATGATTGGATTGCAGATGCTCTCAAGCTTCTTCTTCTTGTCCTCAAACACATCTGCTTCCGCAAGCTGGTTGCTGTCTAACCACTTGATAGCATTGTCAATGGCATCCTCAATCTTCTTCTTGTCATCTGCAGCGACCTTGGAGCTGATCTTCTCATCGTTTATAGTGTTCCTCATGTTGTAGGCGCAGTTCTCCAAAGAATTCTTGGACTCCACCTTTTTCTTGTGCTCCTCATCCTCTGACTTGTACTTCTCTGCCTCCTGAACCATCTTCTCGATATCTTCCTTTGACAACCTTCCCTTGTCATTGGTGATTGTGATCTTGTTCTTTTGACCGGTGGTCTTGTCGGTCTTGTCCTCGGCGGAGACATTCAAGATACCGTTGGCATCGATATCAAAGCACACAGTAATTTGAGGCACACCCCTGGGAGCTGGAGGAATGCCAGAGAGCTCAAATTTGCCAAGCAAATTGTTGTCCCTGGTTCTTGTCCTCTCACCCTCGTAACCTTGGATAAGCACACCTGGTTGATTGGCAGAGGAGGTCGAGAAAACTTGCTTCTTCTTGGTGGGAATGGTGGTATTCCTTGGGATCAAGACAGTCATGTCACCACCGGCAGTTTCTAGACGAAGAGATAGAGGAGTAACATCAGAAAGCAACAGATCCTGCACCTTCTCATTGCCTTCACCACTCAAGATAGCAGCCTGGACTGCAGCACCATAAGCAACAGCCTCATCAGGGTTGATGCTCTTGCAGAGCTCCTTCCCGTTAAAGAAGTCTTGCAATAGCTGCCGCACCTTGGGAATCCTGGTGGAACCGCCAACAAGGACAACATCATGGACAGTGCTCTTGTCCATCTTAGCATCCGTCAAACACTTCTCTACACGGTCCATGCACTTCCTGAATAGATCCATGTTCATCTCCTCAAATCTTGCACGAGAGATGGTTGAATAAAAGTCAATACCCTCATACAGAGAGTCTATCTCAATGGTGGCCTGAACAGTGGATGACAGAGTCCTTTTGCCCTTTCACAGGCAGTTCTCAGCCTCCTGAGAGCTCTAGGATTTCCACTGATATCCTTCTTGTTTTTCCTCTTAAACTCCTGAACAAAGTGGTTCACCATTCTGTTGTCGAAGTCCTCGCCTCCAAGATGGGTATTTCCAGCAGTGGCTTTCACCTCAAATTTACCCTCCTCGATGGTAAGAAGAGAGACATCAAAAGTACCACCACCTAGATCAAAAATCAACACATTCTTCTCCCCCACACTTGTTGCCTTCTTGTCAAGACCATAAGCAATGGCAGCAGCAGTAGGCTCGTTGATAATACGCATAACATTCAACCCAGCAATAACTCCAGCGTCCTTTGTGGCCTGTCTTTGAGAGTCATTGAAGTAAGCAGGGACAGTAACCACAGCGTTCTTGATAGTGATATCAAGGTAAGCTTCAGCAATCTCACGCATCTTAATGAGAACCATTGAAGAAATCTCCTCCGCGGAGAACTGCTTCTCCTCACCCTTGTGGGTAACCACAATCATAGGCTTGTCACCAGGACCAGAGATGACCTTAAATGGCCAGAGCTTGATATCACTCTGGACTGAAGAGTCCGTGAATCTCCTGCCAATCAACCTCTTTGCATCTACAATAGCATGACCAGACATCAATTAGCTACAGAGCTCACTCAGTTAACCCAGCAGTGACTAATAATTAAAACTAGCTTGAAAAAAAGAAGTTTGTGCAGAAACTATAAAATACCAGAGAGCGCTTATGCAGTAACTACAAAATACCAGAGAGCAGCTTATAATTTAAAATTTTATTAAAAAACTACTGGATCCGAAAGCAATATCCATCCATCTACCAAAACTGAAAAGTCTACATAGAATCAACAGATCTAAGATATTGATTTACTAATATCTAGCGACAGTGTGAGATAATAGTATGCAAGATCCTGGGCTAAGATCAGAACAGTATATATATAACCTTATTGGCTAAGAACAGGACAGTATAAAAATATATTCTGAAAGAATACTAACCAAATACGGTGTTGATCGGGTTCTTGGCGACCTGCTTCTTAGCAGCGTAGCCGATCAAACGCTCAGAGTCAGTGAAGGCAACATAAGAAGGTGTCGTTCTGTTGTCTTGTTCGTTAGGTATAATTTCCACTCTGTCATGTTGCCAAACACCAACGCATGAGTATGTGGTGCCTAGATCAATGCCGATTGCCGGTCGTTTTCCTTTTCTGGCCATTCTAGAACGATTGTAGAATAACGTTGCAGACTATAAAAGAGAAAATTAAAGACTCGTGTTTCGCCTTGAGCGATAGCGTGCAGGCCTCGAGGAATATAAATAAAAAATTCCAGTCTTCAATGAACCTAACATTACATGATGTCATTGGATAACACTTTCCACGTGAAAGATGGGAAAAAGTGTTTACTTTGACTTAACTTTTTAAAGTATTGTCAAGCACTACAAAGTAAAGAAACTGAATTTATAGAATTCAGTTTTTTAAAACAAACAAGAACTAAATCTATATTGGTAGTTTTTTCTAGAAAAATAAATAAATTATGATTATGTGGAATATCCTCATGGAATGTGGAATTATAGAAAATTAAGAAATGATTTTTTAATAAATTTAATTTTAAATAAAAAACAGTGTAAAAATATTAAAAACAATAGCAATTCGGGTTAGCATTTCATAATTATGACTTCTATCATAACATTGGGATCATCGTATTATTTTTTTCTTTATAAAACTTGATTCTTAAATAATTTAATGTCAAGAGATAAAATAAAATAAAATACAAATAAAGAAACACAATTAAAACAACAGTGATAAAATTGAACACAATAAGTAAATAAAAATATAAAACTCTGATTCAACATGACAAATTCATAATTCAGATTATAAAATCTAGTTAACCTCGAAGAATATAAAAAATTAAAACAACAGTGATAAAATTGAACACAATAGGTAAATTTTTTAACTCTCAGATTTAACTTGTAAGGACGCATCACAACAAACATCACATACATTTTTTTAATTACTATTGAAATATAAATATACTGGTCCCACATTATCAAAGAATAATCCGTAGTTTTTTTTATAATTACTACTGTGTAATAAATTAAATTAATAATTACAATTTTAGCAATCATAATGTTTCGTTACAAAATTCATATAATTGTTATACGGATAATCACATAGTTTTCACGAGACGGACTCGAACACGGGATCGGTCAGTTCACAAGTGGGAAAGAAACAGATAATCTTGGTGGGTCCCGTTAAAAGAGCTTGGCCGGTGTCTTGCTGGTCCCATTTTACTTAACTGGGCAGATAACGCGTTTACAACGTAGGGTCATTTGACTCTGGAAGATGACCACCTTCTTGAATAACGCCACGTGTTTGATGACTGTTCCACACTTAAGCTCCTCGGGAAATTTCATGGTGTTCGTGGAAGATACTACTGAGTATATGCTATTTTTTAAGAAAAAGACAAATATAAAAATAATAAAAATGTTTTTATTCAGGATGCATGAGCTATATGCCCATGCAATGCGCTGAGTTTTTTATTTATGTAAAAATAATTATTTTTATATATGTTGTATTTTGTTATTTTAATATTTAACCCGTAAAATTATAATTGATAAAATTTATTAGAAACATATGTTTTTGTCCATTAAAAAATGATTGAATATTACTATTAACAATTGTTTTTGATCAAATCTGTTAAAAATTATTTTTTTTCTATGTAGAAAACTTATTGTAAAATTTATTGCTCATATTATTACATTAAAAATATTTTAGAATAATAATAAAGAGGTCATATATATATATATATATATATATATATATATCAAAATATATTATAAGTCTCACATATTGACAAGGAAAAACAAATATTACAAATAATCATCATCATTATTTTAAATGTCTTCTCTATAATAATAATAAAAATTCAGACCTAACAATATTAACAGAAAAACAACTAAAAACTAAATAAATGACCAAATAAAAATATTATTAGATTTTAAAAAATTGAACAGAATAATAAAAAAACATTTTTGAAATGATAATGAACATAAATTAAAATGTAAACATTAAGAAAAACTTTAATAACAAGTGGAAATGATAAAAAATGGTGAGACTATAATTATTGTTAGAGAAAAAAATCCATATTTTCCTTACTTTCATATCATTATATTAAAAGCATTTCAGAACAATGATATTAATTTTGTTTTTTTTCAAAAAAAATTAGGTTATTTATATATATTAAGGCTCTAATATTAAATAAATATCTAAACATATAATTAGTCTGATATATTTAAAAGAAAATAAAACTTACAAATAATTATTATTATTATTGTCGCGACGATGATTTTTTGACGCGCCTCGCCGTCATCCCGGATCGGGAGACAACGGCGCTAGCAGTGAAAATGGAGTGTTTAATAGTCATAAAAATTACAACTATAAATATTGGGAGTCGCCACCTAGTATTGAGGTTACTATGAACTAAATAGAAAAATTATTAAATTATTTTTGATATTTTGACCGGATACCAATGGATAATCGCAAATTGGTCACGATATCCAGGTTTTCGTTTTAAAAATATAGAAAAAGATGCAACATATTTTTTATATTCAATCTCATCTTCGTTCTTTAATTGTTTTTTATATTTTTGTAATTGTTTTTGTCCTTTAGAATTTTATTTTGTTTTGTTTTAAATCTTGGTCCTCATTTTTTATTGCTCGTTTTTAGTTATTTATTTTATTTTTCAATTTAATTCCTGATCAGTTTCTTGTTTTGTAATTTTGATTTAATTTTAATTTCTCTATGAATTAGAATTTTGCTTTGTAATTTTTATATGTTTGTCTTTTACAAAGTAATCTCATGACTTGGTCCATGGATTTCGTGATTAAATCCTTTGAGCTCAGAGTTTTTTTAAATATATATTTTATTTTCATTATGTGAAATGGACTTATTGGACCTTGAATTTTGTATTTTGTTTTTGTTAGGTTATCTCTGTTTCCTGTTTCATATTTCATATCATGAGTTAGATGAGTTAATCTAGGTTGATTTTTTTAAAATAATTGTTATATCCCTTGTCGTTAAATTATTGACCCTTGAGAGTTGTTAATTTTTTCATTTTTTACGAGAGGTTATCCTGAGTGTTGAGCAGCCAGGTTAATATGTGTTGTCTTAGTTTTTTATCATTTTTGTTTAACTTTGACCTTTTTTCTAGGTTTTATAAATAATTTTATTTTTAAATCCTAATTTTTTACTTTCATCCTTTAATGTTATGTTATTGAGTTTTGAGCATTGTTTTTTTAGAGTTATCCTAATACCATAAGTCAGATCATAAGTTAACCGAAATTAATTTCATTAATGTCCTAAACATTTTTATTTTATTTTATAAAAATTTAACTAGACCGCAACATAGCGAGTTTCACCACTCTAGTTAAAAAGATATGCCTTCTGTTGCTCGTATTGCCAATCAGTGCCAATCAGTGACTGTTTGACTTGATTCCGATAGATGCTCTTCCAATGATTAATCTGAAGAATTTATCAAGATATTTTCAATTTATATTTGTTTATAAATACATTAATTAAGATTAAGATATAAGCTAAAACAACTCGGGGTAGGGTGCACTGTAGCTCCACACCCAATGGCACTGTGGACTGGCCATTTCTGGTCGTATGTCACGAGATGTTCAGTCGCCTTTTTTTCTATGAACAGTGTAATGACGACTTCAGCCCTGGTAATAGGACAAAAACATTGGCGGGTAGAGGGGTAAATAACGAGTTGGCTGAGGGGTGCGTGCGTAATTGCACAGCGTCACGACCGGTTCGACCCGCCGCCCCCGGTTTGTTTTTATTTATTTTATAAATGGCTAAAGACTTTTATAGCCCCTAATAAGACAAAATCCATTAATTAAGGGAAGGGGCATAACGGTAACTGACCATTATTATTTATATATTTTCCGAAATATGTCAGGCGCGTGCGTCCCACGCGACCGACATTGTCCACCCTGACGCCCCGTTCAAACGGCGCGTGCGGTGTGATACGGTGGCCGGAAATGAGTTACTGGCGTCGCATCCGGTGCGCCTCCGCTTGGTCTTCCTCCCGGCGCCGCGCGTGTTTACCCACGGTGGCCGTGGCCGTGGACGCGGCGAGGCCGGTTGAAGACGGCGGCAACCTCTCTCTCTCACCGCACGTAAAAGTGCGGTGAGGCCTCGCTTTGTTACCTTTTACACTTCGGTCCACTGAACTTGCAATTTCCTCTCGCACTTTGTCACTTGGTTACAATAGTTGTAATTTGCTGCGATTTCGTCCTTCCGGGTGAAATTAATTAAAGTGCAACGTGCACTTCGGTCCTGGAACTTTTTATTTCCGGATTGGGTCCAAATTGGTCATTAAATTCGGTACACAGGTTTTAATTTTTGCAATTTTATCCTTGGATTAAAATTGATCATAAATGTTATTTTCATTTCAGCCCTTCAACTTTTGATTTATGATTTAAATCCCTGTGTAAATTTTTAATGCTTATCAAATAATTGTAACATTTTTTCTAATAATTTTATTTTCCATCAAATTTTTTTTCTTTGATTTATTTCTGCCACTTTCATTAATTATTATAATAATAATAATAATAATAATAATATTTTTCTTGCTTACTGTTTTGTTAATGTTTTTGAGTGTTTTTTATTCCGTTAAAATTTTATAATTTTAATTGTTTTTGTAATATTTAAATGGGAATAAAAGACAAATCAAGAACAAAAATAGATAAATTTACCTAGGTTACCTACAATTAAAAATGATATAAGTCACTTTTGTCTCGATTACATTGTTTCTTTTAAGCGGCAAACAAGTCATTATTATATGTTTTAATATTTATTGCATATTATCGCCTAAAAATATATAAAGAGATGAAAAAAAATGACCTCGGATTTTTTGCAACAAAAAATTAATATCAGCATTCTTAAATACATTTAATATAATAATATGAAGAATAAATCTTATAAAATATCCCTGTTTAAATTTTTAATGCTTATCAAATAATTGTTACGTTTTTCCTAATAATTTTATTTTCCATCGATTTTTTTTCTTTGATTTATTTCTGCCACTTTCATTAATTAGAATAATATAATAATAATAATAATAATAATATTTTTTCTTGCTTACTCTTTTGTTAATGTTTTGGAGTGTTTTTTCTTACGTTAAAATTTTATAATTTTAATTGTTTTTGCAATAATAGCAATAGTCATTTTATATCTAATATTACTGGGAATAAAAGACAACTCAAGAACAAAAAATAGACAAATTTACCTAGGTTACCTACATTTAAAAAACGATACAAGTCACTTTTGTATCGATTAAACTGTTCCTTTTAAACAATAGACAACTCATTATTATATGTTTTAATATTTATTGCATATTATCGCCTAAAAATATATAAAGAGATAAAAAAAAAATGACCTCAGATTTTTTGTAAGAAAAAAAAATCAGTATTCTTAAATACATTTAATATAATAATATGAAAAATAAATCTTATAAAAAAAAAATTGGCTTCAAATTTTATTTTTATGCTCTTTTGTTCAAGTGTATTTCTGAAAAAAACAAATTGGATTTTTAATGTTTAAGATCTAATATTACCCAGGAAAAAATGCAACTCAAAAAAACAAAAGGTAAACAAATTTGCCTAGATTATATACAATTAAAAAATATATGAGGCACTTTCTGTTTCGACTACACTGTTCTTTTTAGACAGCAAATAAGTAATTATAGCACGCAAAAAATATATATATATTTTTTTTGAAAAATATTGCAATGTTTTATTTATAATGTGTCAGATCTAATATTACTGGGGAGAAAAGGCAACTCATATTATTATTTTTAAACAAATTTACCTAGGTTATCTACAATTAAAAACATATAAAAATCACTTCCCATTTCGATCACACTATATAATATGTGAGACTAAGTATATGTGTTTAATATTTATTTAATATTATCGCCTAAAAATATATAAAGAGAGAGAAAAAATGACCTACGATTTCTTGAAAAAAAATTAATATCACCATTCTTCAAGATATTTAATATAATAATATGATGAATCAATCTTATAAAAAAAAATTGTTTTTGAATTTAAATTTATATTTTAGACCCTTTGTTTTTTCCTTTTAAGAAACGGTTACCTTTTTTCACATGTATTTTTGATTTTTTACTGTCCAACTCAATTGTTCTTTTTTAACCGGGTTTCTTTTGTTGTTTTGTTATTTTTAACCAGAGTATCCGTGACAATAAATTGCTAATAAATCATTTCCCCTTCTTAGCACATTTTCTAACAAATTTTATCAAAAGTTTTTTAGCAATAGCAATACTCAATCATATTTTGGTTGAAAATAACTATTTTTAACAGATTTTATCAATTACAATATACTACTTATATATTAAAACAACAAAATACAATATTTATAGAATTAATTAATTTTCTACATAGATAAAAATACCCAGCGAAGCGGGCCAATCAACTCGTATATTCTAAATCAAGCCATCCTGCTCCTGATGAGAAGAGCAGATGCAGATCCGTAGAAAAATGAATCCTTTTAACCGTGAAGCTGCATGAAAGATTTAGAAGGCACCGCAACACTCTTTCAGTGGGCTATTTTCTCTCTCCTGGCCGTGATTTTCTAAATGTCAAAAAAGCTCCGGCAGCCGTCTCAAGATCCACGGCACTCCACAGCAAGAATCCGGTGTGTTCTTCAGATGCCTCGAGTGGGACACCACTTATAAGAGAGAAGAGCTTATCCAGGATAAAGATGCTGCGTGCCTGCTTGACTCGCTAATGAGACAAGTTATAATCATGTAGTTATCACTGTTAATAAAGATTTTTTGTCTGCATTTTTTTATTCTTATTAGGTCATTGATTACATTCTCATCGAGGCTTGTCGATTAAAAGTTGTTTGGCTGCTTTGGATTCCTGCTGTGCTTGTGGTTGACCTCGATCACCCCAACTTTCGACGGTCCTCGTTCATGAATTCACCTCGAAAAACACTTCTTTTAAGATCTTTTTTATTTTCACTTGCCTGAGACTTGAGTGATGTCATGCTCATATTAGCAATTACAATATTTGAATCTAAATTATTAAGAAAATAATTTTTTTAATTTTATATTTTTATCACTAAATTTGTTGGATTCTTTAATGGAGCGGCTAGTGCTTAAGGATTTCGTGCCCACTTCTCTCAAACGTAACAGCTCAGCGGACGATGGGTAGTGATAACTTTTAAACACAAGTGACGCGGCACCCATCAAATAAGATAAAATTAGAGTTTACCATTCTCTAAAGTTGATTTTTATATGTTTTTTTTTAAGTTTTAAAAATCCCTCCGAAAACAATACGTTAAACGGTTTATTTAATATCAAAATGACCTAGCCCGATCTGAAAAAGAAAAAAAAACATGTGAATTCAAAATAGTTAGGAAAAAAAACAAATTCCAGGTTTAATCTTGAAACATTCCTGGCCTATAACAATGCTGACGGTTGATTAAAGTTAGTAGAACCTTCTTGTTGAAATTAAACTCAATTCATTACCGAACATGATGTTATAGTTATTTCTATAAGATTTAAAATTGATGGTCTGATAAGTGAGGGGTTTGACAAGAACTCCTAGAAGATGAAGGGGCATGCTAGGGAATTTGATTTTTCTGTGATATTAGATTTGAATTCTTTATGATTGTTAATATAATAATTATTAATTCTATAACTTGTAAAATTATGATAACTAGAAATAAAAAAACAATATACCTAGGGAGAGACCAAGGGTCTTGATAAAAGGGAAAAAATCAAATCACCAGAAGGATTATTTTTAATAATATATATATAAAAAAAACATGATGAGGTTGAGTTGGTGGCGGTATGTTTACAATAGAAGCTTCTAGATATTTTATGACGCAGGACAAATCTCCGATTGACTCATCGAGGAAAACCTAATCCCTAGATTTCAAGAATCTACATTCTGATGGTAGAAAAATAAACTACCACCTTTTTCGATAAGTATGAAAAAAATCTAATTAAAAAAATAATTTTATATCATTTTTTTTTAAGTATAGTCACAAACATAATTGTCGTTGATTTTCTTAAATAAAAAAATGACATGGCATATACCCAGAACAATCCATCGACTTTTGAATGTTTTTCAATGACTGAAAAATCGATGCGGGTATCCAAAAACCCATTTGAGATATCATAATTTACACGGTGACCTGGGAGGACAAAAATAAAAAAAAAAATAGAAAAAAAATATGAAAAGGTAAGCATTTTGTTATTTTTTCAGCACAATAGGGTAAAATTAAAACGTCTTATGGAGGTCAATTGTCACGTGCCGATCTACATGCAGGTCAGCGTGCAGGTCATGGGTGGTCTCTTCAGTGTTAGCAATAGTCGGCGTCAGCAGGCTTTATATCAGCTCTCAGCCATGTCGAGGTCAAGGCAGCTGGATAATAGTTAGGGTTTGACAAGCTAGTTGGGGTACTGGTTAGTGGTGTAGTGGGTTATCGAGTCTAGTCCAATTCTAGATAATGTAATTCTTTCGGGTGGTTAATGTAAGTCAGGTTGTTATTTACCGGGTCACATAATAAGCAGATTAGAGTAATTAAGGGTCCAATAATTAAGTTACCATGTGTGCACGTTTAATTTATATCCAGCATTGGGCTAGGGAATAGGTCAATAAGGTCCGTTAACTGGATATTAGCCAGCTAATTAAAAGGGA
>CM063597.1:14958159-15238717 GCA_032356905.1 Salix exigua
ATTTATAAACTATAAAGTGACAGAATTAGAAAATATTTTATTTTAGCATTTGTTTGCCAAGCAACAGTACAAACAAGTCCGTCAAATTGTAAACAATGATTTCTTGAGAGGGGTGAATATTATATAATTTTTGTAGTGTCAGGACAGTAAAATAGTGGTGATCCTAGTTTTTAAAAGAGCCTGATACAGTCCCTTTACTATTCTTCTGATTGATTGTTGTGACAGATTTAATTTATAAATAAATAAATCATGACCTTTATGATCAACGTACCTCATCTGCTACTGTATCTGTGATTAAGAAGGTGTGATGATTGACAAGTATGAATCATGGCAGCTTCGTCAAACTCTGTGAAGTGTGAAAAGCCATTGCTGCCAGTAATTAATTTCTTCTAAATTTCTAGCTCTGAAGCCTCGGCTTGTTCTTAGGTGGATCGAGAAAATAGATTGAATCTCTATATGTGCATGCATGTTGACATTGTATATGGGTATGAAAATAAATAATAATAATTAAGTACTGACGCTGTAAAATAAAATAAGATTCCAGATCCATTTTCTTAGTGGAAATTGTGTTCATGGTGAGTTGTTTATTGGAAATCACTTTTTTAATCTTGATGTGTTTGTTTGTTTGTTTGTTTGTTATTATACGAGTTAATCAATTAAAAATGTTTTCAAATAAAAAAATGATTTTATTTTTATAAATATATATTTTTTATTTTGAACTGAAAATACTTTTAGAAGTTATGAAAAAATAAATAGAGTAAAGTGATTTCTTGATTATATCAAATCATGTCCTCTGACGTTTAATTGCTTTATATCTTGTTTTGATTTTTTTTTAATTTGATCTGGTAGAATTTGATTTAGCTTGATTATTATATCAGCTTTAATCTTCAATTTTTCCCTCTTATATCTCTAATTAAATTTTTATATTTATCAGAATTGATTTTCATTATTTTAATAATTTATGAATTATAATTAATATTAGTTTTTAATTTTATCATCTTTTATTTATTTATGAAATCATTTTTTTCAACTTTATTCTCATTCAACTTCTTAACTTGTAGAATTTTATTATTATTTTAATAAACTCCAAGAAAATTAAAATATAAATAGTTTATCTCCAGCTCGTTTTTTATAACATAGTCAGTCTCAGTGACACTGTAAAATATTTCTCACGATACTAATAAACATATATATTTTTTTAATTTCTAGGAAACGTTTTCTTAAAAAGCTATATTCCAGCAAGCAAACAGTTCCTGGACCTGCTAAATAACTTCCCAGTTAAACTGGTCAGTACCTCGTCCTAAAAAATAAAAAAATTATTTACCAGGATAAAAAAAAACATGATGATCTTGAATGGCTCTTCAATGAATGTTCTGTCCGGTCACCACCCAAAAAATATAAATGTAGAGAGAGAGAGAGAGAGAGAGAGAGAAGGCTGGCTGCTCCATGAACGATGGGCATCGAGTACGTTCTGACAGTAAATTAAAATGTTCTCCAATTCAGAGAAAACAAGATTTCTGATGATGGTGAGTTCATCACGGACTGTTGGAGCAATCAACTCCTTCGAATATCTCGGAACTCCACTGTGTTATTTTCTCTCAATGTTTTATTGCTTTCAAATTAGTTTTTATAGTTTATTTTTCACAAAGCTATTACAATCCCAGACAAAAAATATAATATTTAAAAAATAGTTCTGATGTTTTATTAGAGGTTCGTCTCAAGAAACGATAGGTGTAGGTAAACAGCAGTAACCATGTTAGGAAAGTGGTGGAACGGGGTTTGGCCGACAAAGAAATAAAATAAAGATGTGTGGAGAAAATAATTGGAGAGCCAGTCCACCTACTATATCAGGCATCCCAAAAATACGAGGCAAGTGTAAGAATATTACCCTTTTACGGCTAACACGTCCCGATCTCTCTGTCTTAGCCACTTAACAGTCTTAGCCAGCCACAGATGCTTCTCTCTCTACGAACTTTTTCTCATCGCAGGCAGTTTTCTCTCTCTAAATTTGTCCATATAATCTGTCAGGGGCAGTATTTTTCTATGCTTTTACACACCCCTGCCTTCTCTCTCTCTCTCTTTATCCATCAAATGTACTTTGGTTAAGGTTTCTTGGTCACACACACCTTAGCAGTTATTTAGTCTCTCTCCTTCTTTTGATCCCATCCGTTACACTCAAGAAACTGTCTTTCAATTTCTCCTTTTCTTTACCACTTGTTTGTTTACAGGTTTATTCATCTTCTGTTGAATTTTCTTTAACTCTACATCGTTCTTGAAATGGGTTTTGCTTATCCTGGTTAGTTTCTTGAAAGGATCGAATACCTAAGAAGTGAGAACCATAACATAAGCCAAACCAAAAAATAGAACAAAAGATCATCATGTTGGATCTCAATCTTGGTATCACCTCTAGCGATTCATGTTGTGACGATAACAACAAGAGCAATATGATGGTAATTGTTGATTCTGGGTACCACCAAGAAAAAGAAGCAGCTTCAAGGAATCAACAAATGGAAGATTCAGCTACCTCAAACTCCTCCATTACCAACACTACCGAGGACGAGAATTCCTCAAACATCAGTAACTCTGCTTTCATTTTTGATATCTTGAAGAAAGATGGAAACTTTACCAACACAGGCACCATTATTGCTACAAAAGAATCAAACCCGAACTGCGATTTCACAACTCGACAACTTTTTCCTGGAAGCACCGGGCTGGGACTGAATTTCCAGCCAGGATTGGCTGTAACATCGGGTACAAGACCTCAGTGGTTGAAGCTTTCACAGATGGGGTCAAGTCCGGAGGCAGAACTGAAAGTGCAGCAAAAACAGCAGCAAACGAGGAAGAGTAGGAGAGGACCAAGGTCTAGAAGCTCACAGTATAGAGGAGTGACGTTTTACAGGAGAACGGGGAGATGGGAGTCACATATATGGTGAGTGAGCATGGATTTTCTTGTGGGATTCGTTGCCTTTCTAAATCGCTCATGTTATTTGTTTTTATTTTTATGTGTATGCGTGTTGATAAGAGTTTTGCCTCTGGTTATTTTGTTCATTGATCTTGGTTTTTTTTTATTGGCACAGGGATTGTGGGAAGCAAGTATATTTAGGTAAGTAGATGGATGATCTCACTGGGTGACTGAGTTTTCTGGCAAGATATTAGTTTTGGTTGCGATCTTTTATGTATGAAGGCATTTCATAAAAAAAAACTTTTCTTTTCATGTTAAGCAGGTGGATTTGACACTGCTCATGCTGCAGCACGGTAGGAATTTTGTTCATTCTCCTCTTTAAGTTAGAAGTACTTTCTCCCATGAATTAATGAGAAAGTATACATTTTGTTCCTGTCTTGGAAGGACTTGAAATCCTGATAACTTGTGTTCCGAATCTGGATCTTACTTCTTCAGGGCTTATGATCGAGCTGCAATTAAGTTTCGGGGAGTTGACGCCGACATCAACTTTAATTTAAGTGATTATGAAGAGGACATGAAGCAGGTGAGGGTTCTGTTCATTCATAAGTTGCTATCATTTGTCTCTTACTATTTTCATTTTCCCTTGGTGGTTATGGGAAGTGGGGTGGTTGTGGATATTAATTACAATATTGATGGACTGTAGATGAAAAACCTTAGTAAAGAAGAATTTGTTCACATTCTTCGCCGTCAAAGCAACGGTTTCTCACGAGGTAGCTCAAAATACAGAGGTGTGACCCTTCACAAATGTGGCAGATGGGAAGCTCGAATGGGGCAATCCGTTGGAAATAAGTGAGAACCCTTAAACCTAAAGACGTTTTTTTGGTGATGTTAGGACATGTGATTGTTAAAACTTGATGAACATTGTTTATGCTCCAATCATCATACTCTAAAAAACTAGATCAAGAAGTAAAATGTGACGGATGGGAAGCTCCAACGGGGCAAGTCCTTGTGATCTTGAATTTGTTCTCTTTGATTCTAGTTGCACCAGTATCCGGATTATATTTTAAAGCTAACATATAAATCCATCTTCATTTTCTTATAAACCAGGGCTGATGACAAGGCAGCCCTCAAATTTAACGGGAGAGAAGCAGTGACCAATTTTGAGCCTCGCGTTTATGAAGGAGATATGATTTCCGATCCTAACAATGGAGGTACTGATAGACTATTATGATGCCATGGAAGAAGGATCGTTTCTCCCTATTTTTTTTTATTGAAAAACATTATAAATTTTCCCGGGGATATAAATGCAGGAAGCGGCCACAATCTTGATTTGAGTCTTGGAATTTCTCAGCCATCAAATGATCCCAAGGGGAATGACAACGTGGGAGACCTCCATTGTCGTTATGGTGGATATGAAATACCCAGCAAAGAGAGACAAGTGGTATAATTCTATCTGAGATGCCTGAAACCAGTTGTTTGTTTTCACTGTTGAACATATTCTTGTAGCTCAGTCAAATTCTTTAGGCATGTTCTAGTCCTTTCGCTTCTGAAAATGCTCGTAATATAGCTGCTGGTAATTGATGACACGTTGTGATTTTAAAGGTAGTGGGGGGCACTGCTGCTGCACATATGGGTTTACAAACCCTCCACGGTTCACCAATGGAGGCAAAAAATCTTCCGGCATGGTCCGGCATATACCCTGGTTTATTACCAGGCTACGAGGTAGTTGTATTCTATTCGTTGTCCTTTTGTCCTCCCAGCAAATTGAGTTGCCTTTTCTACCGAAAACAAAATGCACATGCAGCATATTTTAGCTTCGGAGAATAACTTTCAAATAACAGCACAAAAAGCTGTCCCATTAAATTTGGCATCTGAAAGAACCATTTTGGCCTGGAACTTTGCTCGGAGAAATTCCATGTCTATATTCTATAGGGCTTCAAAAATGCTTTTCATACTAGTTGCCGGTGCTGATTGATCTTACATGCTTGCAGGAGAGGGCTACGGAGAAGAGGGTGGCAGCTGTGTCTTCACCGATATTCTCAAGCTGGCCGTGGCAAATAAATGGCGGCAACAGCGTTGTTGCTACAATGTCACAGCTCTCAGTTGCAGCATCATCAGGATTCTCTGCTTCGACGATAACTGCCTCTTCAGCCACCCATCCATTCAACCAGCGGAACCATTTCGCCGGCAACCTGCGTCTCTCTGCACCCACCCCATCCGCCACCAACCCCTCTCTTTACTCTTACAAGAGCTGATTAATGTTAAAACCCTCAGGGCAGTTTTCAATTATGCTGAAATTAAGCAAAGGAAGAAAACTGGATCAAGTGGAGTCTTTAGGGTGGATATTGTTGTTATCATGTAATATATAGCATGAAGCATAGATTGCTAACAATCTCTTCAGCTCCCTCTATGAGAATCGGACCAATCTCCTTCTGCGTTTTTTTCAACGAAGTGGTCACGATCGATACTCGAATTCACATGATCAAGGTTTAAATTTTTTTCATGCCATGAAAATTATCCATAGAAAGTATGTTTCGTTCGAATATTCAGGTATATCCAGGTCAACGAGTAAAATTATCCTGATCGATTTTTATAAAAAAATAAATGTAGATTATAGATTTTTTATCGTCACGGCATGAATTCGACCACCGAGATTGTAATCCTGCCATGTAATGGGTCTCCTTCCAAGAACCATACATTGTATCAAAGCAAAAAAGACATGGGATCTTCTTCAATTACTTGGAGACAAACTAAATTATCCCCGAGTACGACTCGAACGGTGCAGAGTTGCATCGTGACCTAAATTGATGAAAATATTCCTACGAGTATAGTATCAGGGATGGAATCATTCACTTAATAAACTTCTACCGAGGATAAAAATTAATCAAAATTTCACTGACTATAGACACTATATTTCAAAAGCGTATTTTTTTTTATTTTAAGTTTTTAATTTATTAATTTTAGTGTTTTTAAATTATATCCATATATCGATATCATAAATAATTTTTAAATTTTTTAAAAATATATTATTTCAATGTATTTTGGTGGTGGTAGCAACATGTTTTTTTATTCGCTCTTTCGATTAATTAGAATTATGAGTTATAGCCTTGTGGTTGCTTAAACTTTGAGGTTATATCAGCCTTCTTCATTATTCTTAGCCAAAATGATCGGTGGGTTATTGTTAAAATTTGGTACGTCAAAGTGACCTGTAGCTAATAACTGTAAAATAAATCTTAATAAAAAATTAACCATAAATCTATCTAAAAAAAATCAGTTTATTTCAAGCTATTTAGTTCTAACATGTTTTTAGGATCCACTCTCTTTTTTACCTAGCTGATTGTCAAGTTTAATTATTTTGGATCCATCGTGTTCGCAGAACCCAGTTTATTGATAGAGAATTTATTTATAAATATCTTAATAAAAAAATTAACCCATCAATAATACATTTATTAATATCGATACATTGATATTTATATAGTTTAAAATATACTTATTTTAGAGAAAATGTATATTAAAACAGTAATTTTTAGATTATCTTAATATATATATATTCATGAAAAAAATATTATAAATAACAACAACAAACTAACTCTAAATACAACATATGTTGAAGGCAAGGTGTTGGTTCGAGTGATAATTGTATTTACATTCCATTTTATTACTCTGGGTTCAAATTCAAAATGTGATAAATTTTCTTTTAAATATATTATCCATCTCTGAATAAATGTTTAAAGTATGGCGGTGAAAATTTATCTTGAATGCGGTGAAGGGATTGTTTGAAAATATAATTAATATTGTTTATTTATTTTTTAAAATTATTTTTCATATCATCAAAACTATGTAAAAATATTGAAAATAATTTTGAATAAAAAATAGTCAAAGTCTCAAAAAGTAATCAGAGAACACTTGAATATAGACGGGGAGACCTCGGCAAAAGTTCCACGGATTCTGCTCGAATGGCCTGATTTCTGTTTTCTTTTGAATAGAACGACAACTTGCTTGCTGCCGCCCCTGCTCTCTGACCTCGACAGAGCGACATCTATACATCTGATCTTTTTGCTGTCTTGACAAGACCCCGCTTGATTGGCTGTTGCGAAACAGAATATAATCGGGAATGACTTTCCCTTGAATAATAATGTTCCGGTTATTTCTTATAAACTATTTTTAATATTACTATATTGATATTATTTAAGAACATGCAAATAATTAAAATAAAAATATAAAAACAAACTGGCTGAAACCCCCGAAATAAATTTTAAAAAAATAGATTTTCTTCTAGCTCTATTGTTTCGAACGGTAATCGAACGAGAGATGCTGGAATAAGAGTTTATTTTGGTCAAAAACTATAATTTTTTCCAGAATAATTTTTGAAGACATGTTTAAAAATACAGTTGAAGTTGGTTTTTAAAGTATTTGTTTTCAGAAATATAGCAAAATAATATATTTTTTAAATTATTTTTAATATTAGCACATCAAAATATCTAAAAATATAAAAAAATAATTTAAAATCAAAATATAAAATTGTTTATTTATTAAAAAAAACAGTGTTAAACGGACAATAATCTTGATGCACTAATCTAGTTAGAGTGTGAAAAGTGAAAACAGGTGCATCTCTGCAGTCGAGCCTATGACAAGGTGTAAGTGAGCCTGGCCATGCAAAGCTACAAGCAGTGTTGGGCACCGGAGGATTTTAGTACTCAAAGCCCTTCCTGTATTGACCGCCCACATAACAGGCCCAAGAGATGTGCGTTAATATTAGAAGGAAAAGAAAAGAAAAATCAATTAAATCGAGAAAATTGAAAAACAAATAACCGAGAAAAACTAAACTTAAAAAAAAAACTTATCAATCCATATATATATATATATATTATTTTAGTTCAATTTTTGTGGTTTGCTTTTATTTTAATTAAATGAGAGAAAATAAAAACTTGGTTAAAGTATACAAAAACCTATAAAAAAAATTATTTTCCAAACTGAACCGACAGATATGTTTAAACATGATTCGGTTCAATTTCATTTTTTTATTAATAAAAACCAAACTAAATCAAAAATATCATAGTTAATATCTAGCCAATTCTCTCAAATTGGATAGTATTTTTGAAAAACATTAATTATACTATTTATATTAGGAACACGATATTCTCTGCTGATTTTATATAAGATAGATTAATGTCTTGTTATTTTTATTCATAAAAAATATATGGATTTAGGTCCAAAAACCTGATAAAACTTGTATTTGAAAGTTATTTGGAATAATGTCACAAATACTAATTCTCGATACTAATTACCTAAAAGATAAAACACGAGGCACATTTACTAATTACTATTTTGCCTCCAGAACTATAAATTTTTAACCCCGGGGACCAGGGATATTTTAACAATTTTTCAAGGGATATAGATGACATTTCTAGATTTGTTGCATAATGAATCAATGAAACTAGCCTCCCTAAATGACAAAAAAAAGTTAGAACAAACTAGGGGCAGTTTAGTAATTTCACACGGGACACAAACTGTATTTTCAGAATTTGTTACATAATAAAACAACAATATTAGCCCCCCTAAATGACAAAACAAAGACACGCGGACCCAGGGATGTTTCCGTGTTTTTCTATAGTGTTTTTTTCATGGTTATCGTGTGGGTTCAGAGGTCTCTTGGTAATTGTTTTTGATTTTGTACTTTTTTTTAAATACCGCGAGCACAATATACATTCACTCCTTTAGTGTTTTTGGCACGCGCTCCCTTCGAAAGGCTCGTGTGCCTTCAAATGGAGGTCAAGAATAGGCTTTCACCGTGTCAAATGGTGCACCAACATGTCCTCTTTATCCTGATGCATCGTGTGTAAGTACAAGGTGGTTTTTTCATGGTTATCACGTTGGTTTAGGGATCTCTTTGTACTTGTCCTTTATTTTATATTTTTCAAAAGCGCCGCAGCGTGACGTACGGTCACGCTGCAGATGTTTTCAGCGCCACGATGCCTTTGGAAGGCTCGTGTGCCTTCAAATGGAGGTCAAGAATAGGCTTTCATCGTGTCAAATGGTGCACCAACATGTCCTCTTTATCCTGATGCCATCGTGTGTAAGTACAAGGTGGTTTTTTCATGGTTATCGCGTTTGGTTTAAGGATCTCTTTGTAATTGTCCTTTATTTTATATTTTTTTTTAAATTGCAGGCGCGACGTACGATCATTCCCACAATGTTTTCTGGCGCGCTCTCCTTTTGGAAGGCTCGTGTGCCTTCAAACGGAGGTCAAGAATAGGCTTTTGCCATGTCAAATGGTGCGCCGACATGTCCTCTTTATCCCGATGCATCGTGTGCAAGTATAAGGTGTCCGGTGAAGCTCCGAAGGATGGTTTTGTGTTTTTCCTTCCTTTTCTCTCTCTTGCTGACCAGAGATACGGGTCGGTCCTTGGTATTGTCTACATGTTTTATTCTGGTCCCTGTACGTCTACTTTCTCTTTTATAATTGTTTTCTTAATATGGTTTTTTGATATGTTTCAATTGTACCCTTGAATTAAAATTGATTTTATATGTTGGGTTTCAAGTCAGTCCTTATTCTTTTGACATCCGGTTTGCCATGTATTCATTTTAATTTTTTCAATATGCAAGTTTTATTTGCTTATGGATGTGTCCTCTAATTGAAATTTGTCATATATTCTATCCTGCATTTCTGTCTTTGTTCTTTTAATTTTGTATACACATTACAATGTTTTAAAAATATCCTTATCTATTTCAGTCCCAAGATTTTATTTATTGCAATTTTATCCTTCGATTGAATTAATTATATAGTTTGTTTTGACTGTGTCATCTAATTGAAATTAGTCATATTTCAATCCTTATTCTTTTATTTTTTTTAACAAAATTACACTGATTGTTTTGAAAAAAAATATTTTTATTTGTTTTGGTCCGAATGTTTTTATTTGTTTCAATTTTGCTGTTCAATTGGAAATAATTATATATTTTATTTTTCATTTCGATCCTTATTGTTGAATTTTTTACTTGTTATTAATTTTTTTGTTTTTTTTATCATTCTTGGACAACGTTTATTTTTTGCCCGTATTTATGCATCTATGCTTTTGGGTTTTGTTTTCAATTTTTTTTTGTTTTATTTTTTTATTAGAGATTTATTTTTATTTGGTTCAGTTCTGAAATTTTAATTTATATTGGCGATCATTTTCAAATATGGCTAATTTTTTCCCTTGTTCTTTTTTTGTGTTTTCTGTTATTTTTATGTATTATTCGGATAAGATGATTTTATGATTTTATTGTTTGTTCTATAATAATGATAATTTTAGTGATTATTTTTTAAAATAAATATTTTGCTTTTTAATTTTAACAATAATCCTGCACAAATTTATTACTTTCATTTGAATTTATATTACAATAAAAAAATTTCAAATATTTAATTTTTTATATTAAAAAAATATTATGCGACTATGAGACTAGAGAACATTGTCTAGTTATACTAATATTAGAGGTTAGTTTTATGCCTTTCCAGCAACAACAGCAACATTGGACTCAGTGATTAATAATATTAAAATATCATCTTAATATCCAAAACACTTTTCTTATTAAAAAAAAAGATAATTTGTGCACTACGGGCAAAAAAAAGAGCCCCCTCAAAACCCTATTTAAACCCCAAAAGCCTAACTCAGGCTCTCTCCTCGTCCCTGGCTCCCTCCAACACCCACCCTAAAAAAAATGTGGCGAGCCATTGACGCTCACTCGAAAACAATCCGCTTCTCTCTCCGTACAGTCCTCTTCCCTTACCACCAAAACCCTGTCTCTCCTCCTCTTAAACCATCAAGCTCCGGTCATTTTCTCTCGCTCCCCAAAACCCTTACCGTCTCTTCATCAACCCCTAGCCCCTATTTTTCAATTCTCGCTTTCACCACAAGCCACTGTAACAATGTTGCTTGCGGCGGCGGAGGTCGCAGCGGTAGTTTGGCTGTTGTGAGGTGCATTTCTTCGATCTCGGCCTCTGCGGAACCGAATCAGCAGCACACGGCGGTGGACTGGAATGAGCCGGTATCTTGCCCGGACGTAGGCGTTGATGGTAAAGGCACGGATGTCGAGGAGGACACCCGGCCGTCCATTCCTGTTCGCGCCTTTTTCTTCTCTACTAGGTTTTCTTTTTATTACTCCGATTGTTCTCTCTCTCTCACTCTCCGTGGTTGTTAAAATTTAACCTGGAAGCTGATTATTTTTGTTGCTGTTATAGCGTGGATTTGAAGAGCGTAGTGGAACAGAACAAGCAAAATTTTATACCACCAACGTCGCGGATGACTAATTATGTTGTTCTTAAGTTTGGGAATCTCTCTCAACCATCTGTAAGTTTCGTAGCAGTTTTATAGTCATCCAATTATGTTGTTCCTATTATACTAAAGCGAGTTTAGAGGATTACTGTGTCGAATATTGTGATATAAACAACGCAATTGTTTATGCTTAGATTGCTCTTTTATGTTTAGAATTAATCATGGATTTATTCTCTCGGTGAAATTGCAATTATCAAAGTGAAGCCTACTGTTTTTCCGTGTTCTATAGATGAAAGATTATGCAATTTATGGTGCATTCAAATCGTTTCTCTCATTGATTTTAGTACGAGTAATCCGCATGTTTTTATAAATGACAAATCAGTTTGGATGTATTACTTAATGTAATTTGAAGTTATTTTCAGGGCTTGGGCTCCTGCATAAGTGGAACTAGTTGCTCTTACATGGTAGTGTTCCAATATGGATCCATTGTTTTGTTTAATGTCCGTGAACATGAGGTTGATGAATATCTGAACATTGTAAGGAGGCATGCCTCAGGATTGCTCCCTGAAATGAGAAAGGATGGTAAGCTCTCATGTGGTTTCTTTTATTTGATTTTCAAAATCACTGTGTATTATTACCTCTACATTGTATAGATTGCTCCCAAATGTGAGTGAATGGTAATCTAGGTAGCTGAAGCACAAGATGATTTTGCAGTTCAAATATATATATCAATTAGAAGAAATTTATTTTTGCAGTTTGGCATAAAGAAATGAATTAAGTGATGTTAAAAACTAGGAACCAAGAACCACAAAGATGAGGAGCACTTGTTGGCAGAAATGTTGACATTGTTTATTCAATGTCTAGTATCTATTGACTTTGTTGCACCATGGAGAGTAATTGCTTTTGCATCTGATTGTGGCCGTCTTTAATTCATTTATATATTCTCTCTAATGTTATTAGTGTGTCATGTTATGCCTTCTTGTGTTTTATTGGACTTTATTTTTTGTTTTGCAACTGCAAGAGTATGAGGTGAGAGAAAAGCCAACTCTAAACACATGGATGCAAGGTGGATTGGATTACATTATGTTGCAGTTCTTGAACACCGATGGAATACGGACAATTGGTAGTGTTCTTGGTCAAAGTATAGCTCTTGACTACTATGGGCGTCAGGTACGGGCCATGTTATTTTCAAAGTGTTTACATTTATATAAGTTTCATGACTAAGCATATTGCATAATTTTCTCTCCTTCTCTAGGTTGATGGTATGGTTGCTGAATTTACTGACATAAATCGCGGGATGGAAAAAACTGGAACATTTTCTATGGACAGTAAAAAGCTTTTTCAAATAGTGGGGAAGGCGAATTCTAATCTTGCTGATGTGATTCTAAAGCTTGGGCTTTTTGAGAGGTAAAGGTTTTAATGCTTATTTTATTGCTCCTATTCTTGTGATAAAAGATCTAGCTAGTGCAGAGTGAAAGAAAAACATTCCTGTAGCTGATTCCAATTTAGTTTGATATTAAGGTTTTGTTGAGTTTGTGAGAACTGTGGAAATGCAGAAGTAAGAATGTGTGTGGTTCATCAGACAGAGGGGGGAAGAAAATCAAGAAACTAAAGGCAAAGAAAAGAAATAAAATGAAAAGTTCCTATTTGCTTGGATCTGTGAGGAATGGCATGCTTGTGGCATTTATTTCTTGTTTTTTGTTGCACATGCAAATAATTAGTGAATTGGTTTCTCTTCTTTCCATTTTCCTTTATCTCATACTTGTTTTTTCATATGAATGGGCCTAATGTATTAATAGTGAAGGAAAGTTCACAGAAAGTAGTTGTGTAAGAAGTAGAAAGATGCCATTAGACTACACGGTTTGATTCCTATTCTCCCGTTTCTTTTCCCCATATTTTATGGAAACCAAATGCATCCTGAATGACATACTTTTTAACTAGCTCAAGAACCTTCTGGGCCAATCCAACCTTGGTTGGACTAGTAGATGCCCTGTGCTTTATGGACCTTCTGGGATATGACGGGACTAGGGTTTAGCGAGGATGGACTATTTGGTAAGATATATAATAAGAAAAAAGAGGGTCAGAGACATTGAAGGCTGCATCCACTTGCTGTTTAATGTACCGTGGTTTTTGCTTTGTCTCTATACATGCTAGTTCCTTGTTGCCTAATGCATAGTGAGTGATGGCTCCACTTGAATCACCAAAGCAGACATTTCAAATTTCTGATGGCCTATTTAGCCGCCTAAAAATGGAAATTAATAAAGAAACGTTCTAAACGAACTGTTAATTTCTAATCTAGCCAGGGATAACAAGTCCAGTCTCTCTGTTTTTACTGTTTCATTTGCTATGAATGTGCTATAACTCCAAAAATACTTGATGGTTTCAACAGATCAGACATAGCTTGGAAAGACGCCAAATATGCTCAGATATGGGAATATCTCAGGGATGAATTTGAATTAACTCAGAGATTTGCAAGTCTTGATTTTAAGCTGAAGTTTGTTGAGGTACGTTCTTTGTTAGAAACTCGAGTGATCATGTTGCCCTCTTACTGCTAGTGCTGCAAAGCTGACTTTAACCGAAGCGTTACGGTGATGTCTTCACTTGTCTTTGCAGCACAATATTCGCTTTCTTCAGGAAATTTTGCAGAACCGAAAATCAGACTTTTTGGAGTGGCTCATCATTGTGTTGATTGGTGTCGAAATCATCATATCCGTTTTCGATATTGTCCACAGATCAGGATTTAAATTCTTCTAATCAGTCTACTATTAATGTCCTATACACACAAGTCAGGCGTGAAAGGTTACGATTGAGGTGGCACCTGCTGTAAATTTTCCTCTCAAATCCCCCTCCATCCTGTTTCTTACAACTTGTAAATAGTTTTTGGGATTGTAATTTTTCCTTTCAAATGACAGAATCCTCATTTTGTGAGCCAGTGATGGCGCAGCAATTTCGCTTTCTATATCCATTATATGCGTATTTTTCATTTTTTTGAGAAATTCTTGTTTTAAATTATTTGATTTTTTGTATTTTTATATGCTTTTTTAATATAACAAATTTTAAAAAATAAAAAATACTTTAACCTTTTGAAACAATCTCTAATCAAACACGTGTAAACCACTGGAAATTACAAAACTCTTTTTCTTTGCTACGTTCGGCAGCAGAAATGCATCTACAAAACAGCATTGATAGAGGGCTAATCCATTTAAATTCTATTTTAGATTGGATTTGGCAATTATTTTCTGCCACATTCACATTATGAGCATGTTTGTAAGTTGGTTATAGTAGTTTTTCAAAGTATTTTTCATGTTGAAATATATTTGTGTTTTTCATATTGAAATATATTCAAATGATATTTTTATTATTTTTTAAAAATTATTTTGACATCATCACGTAAAAATGATCTAAAAATATATTTATTTAAAATGATTTTTTTCTTAAAAAAAAGCTGCGGTATGCGGATGAAACGATTCTATATATCTAACTAGGTTGTTTTAACCTTGAAGAGAATCAATTTCATAGGCTGTGGAAGGCGGAGATTAGGAGAACGTAGAAAGGATGTATTTATGGCTGGTAATTCAATTAGTTTAACCTTGCCGTGCTTAATCAATGATAGTTCTTGACCTTAATTATTTGTTTATTTTTTGACCGCCTCCTTTTGGAATAAAGTTGAACCGGTAAATCGCAGTTCTTCGTGTCGCCTCTTTGTGGAATAAAGTTGGATAATGTATTTTGATTGTTACTGTCGAATTGCTCTGATTGATACCAACTGTTAGGGTGTTCTTTTGCAATTGTACACGAGTTTTATAATTTCCCACGCTAGATTTTACCAGAGGGACTTACCTGGGGATCTTATTACCGAACAACATCCTCGGTTGTGGTGGATTTTAATGCTGATCTTATCGTGATGACTATAGGGCAAAGGGTGTTTTTTTTCCCAAGAAAGAAAGATTCGATTAGTATTGATTTTGTTTTGTTTCGGCATAAACACTTCGTACTAGTTAAAAAAACAAGATAGAACGATCCTATTTTTATGTCGTTTAAAATTTTGGTTCGTTCTAGATATTCGGTTCAATTTTTTTTAGAATATTCTGGTTTTGTTCTGTTTATTCCGTTTCGGTCAATAATATTTTTTTAAATAATGAATAATTTATAATATAAATTATATTTCTTAATTCGACTCATAAACAGAGATGAAATTTTAAAATTATCTTTACATATATTGACATATAAAGAGTAAAGATTTTTTTCCAGGAAAGAAAGATTGACAGCACAGCCGAAAGTAATTTTTTTTTCAAAACCGTGAGGCTAAATTCTACTGATTCCCTTCTTTTTTTCCTGTGATTTCGTGTTAATGGGTTGGCTTGTCTACAGTAGTTGAACTTTCAACGTTGTACTCGTAAGGCCTAGACACTTGATAATTGAAACTAGCCGAACACAACAAAATAAAAGAGTAGCCCGATGCTTGCAGACGGGGTTGATGATCATCTGATTGGGGCTTGTTTCGAGGTCAAGAAATGTGGTTATTTGGGTTATATTCTTCTATACAATAAAGTCTGTAATATTCAATCAAAATATACATGTAATTCTTTCTCCCATCTGGAACTTTACTTTAGAGGGAGAAACACAGCTACTCTATTTATCATTTGTTGTTAAAAATATTTTATAAAAAATTAAAATATTTATTTTTTATTTTGAATTAAATTATCTTGATATTTTTAGATCATTTTCATGTGATTATATAAAAAATATTTTTTTAAAAAAATATCATTTTAATATATTTTTAAATGAAAAATATTTTCAAAAACAACCTTAACCACACTTTCAAAGACACCTATCCTAAAGCAAAGTGGTTCTGGCTTTTTGAATGATTTCCATGGGATTGGTAGTTTTTATAAATCATAATAATATAGCTAATTGTTAATTAATGGATGCCGATCACAACTATGATTAAAAATTGATTCCCAGAGGAAAACCCTGATTTCTAATGTATATTTATACCAAAGAATAATGAAAACGGTATGCACCAAGATAAATATTTTCATACATCCCTATCAACCCTATCAATTTACTTGTTTTTTTAGGATACAACTAAATTATATCTCAAAAAATATATTTTATAAATAAAAATAAATAAATAAAAGCTCGACTGTTTTTTTGCTTACACATTATCATAAAGCCACTACCTGAGTTGATAATGCAGACATGTATAATAAGGCTCAAAGTCACTTCAACCACCCAAAAAAAAAAACTCACAATCAACACATACTAGAAGTCACAGAAACAAACACAGAGTTTGACTGTTCTTTAAGGGTGACACAGAATTGATAGTCAAACCCAGTTTAGGCCTGATGGTTCTGTGTCGGGTGATGTTGGCTGTGGTGATGTTGGTGATTTTGATGGAGACGGCGACTTAGGATTCTTCCGGACATATTTCCTGGCCCAGACATGTTTTCCATTAATGGTGAACTTTGCCTTGCTCTGTCCCAGGAGAACGTCGTGAAGGATGGCGGCGGAGGGCACAACAAGGCGCGCATACAGTGGCTGCTCCTCTGCAGAAACTTCTTGCATATATATTGCTTCAATACAAACTCCATGCTTTCTGTCACCACAAATTAACATCAATGTGATCAATCCTAATACAATTTCAGGATTCTTTTTCTCAAAATCTAGACATGTAAGAGAGATCGATAGAGATATTACTTGGTGAAATAGTCTTTGACTTCATCTTCTGAAATAGGGTACCCTTTGGAGAATGTCAAGAAAATAGTCCTACTATCAGCCTGCATTTCCTTCAAATCTTCCTTCTGATCGCCTGCGCTAATCTTTACACGATTCAAAGCTCCAGCAATGTTCTCAGTGTTCATAATCTGCCTCTGAAATGCCAGATCGTAAGGATTGTTTCCTGGCAAAATCCCAGGGTGCCTTACGTTAGGCCACGTGAATCGTGGGCTGATCCCCATTTGACCATAAACACCAGCAGCATTCGAGTTATAGTACAGTACAGGATTAATCACTGGACCATAATAATTCAAAGGGTTCGTGTTTTGACCAATAACATTTTCAGCACCATTACTTCCTTCTGCAACTGCCTTTCTCTCCATGACTTGTCGCAAGATATCTTCGAAAGCTCTTGCACAAACTTCATTGATGATCTTCGTAATCGCACGAAGAATGCCAAGTCGATTGTCATGGAAAAACCGAAGAGAGAAGCCGGTTTTTGTCAACTGTTGAGTCAACGGAATCTCGTTGTTAACAGTTTCTGTAGAGAAATGAAACCGGTCCGTCTCGATGCAATTCAAGCAAACAACAGCCTCATCTGCTAGTGAGTTGATAAGGGTATCAGGCAATGCCAGTATTCTTTTCACTAGATTATCACGTGCCTCCCTTTCGAGCCAAATCCACAAGGCCACGACTTGCATGGAGTCTGCGGGGTCGCGGTCAAGATTGACAACAAGTCTGGTGTAAAGAGTTCGGTCTATGGTGTGAAATATCTTGAACTCTTCTGGAGTCACCATGGGATTCAAAACATAAGAAGAAGAAGATCCCATAGTTGTTTTACTGTAATTTCGTGCTCTGATATGAGGGAGAGTAAGGGGAAACACCAGTGTGTGTTCTTATAGAAATGAAAGAACACAATCGTCGGGTTTGAGTTTTGACTTTGGGGAATGAAGGAATGCTTTTGGACAGTTTGCCATTTTCTTTTGCAGAAATGGTATGTTCGTTTTAGTTTCCGTATAATGTTTCAAAAGCAGCGTTCCAAATTAATGTTATCGGTTGGAGATGTGTTGGTTCGATGTATCAGAATTCTAATCTCACAGCGTGTAATATGACCGGTTAAGGTTGTCAAAATCGAGATTTTAACACGATACGATATTGGTCGACATTGGTTTTTGAATTTTAGATTCTTGAAATTGGGTCGTAAAATTATAAAATTATACATAAAATATTTCTGTACAAAATCATAAAATCACAATTAAAATCGCGTAGGTAGAAAAATCATTAGTAAAATATTTCCGAATATAATATAATATAATTATGTTCATAAAACATCGTTAGTTAAGGTTCATAAATGATATAAAATAACTTAAAAATACAATCCAAAACAATTATGTCCATAGAATTTTATTATATAAAAAATAATAAATTTAAAACAACAATCATCTTTCTTATTATTTCTAAGACATTCATCAATATCATTACCATGGAAAGGATAATTTATTGAAACAATTAAAAAAAATGATTATGAATGTTCATTCAATAAAAAAAGAGGACAACATTAAGGGCGTGTTTGGTATTGCAGTTGATGTTGTGGTCGAAGTTTAAAAAAATCAATTTAATAAAAAACACTTTTAACTGCGTTTTATAACAAAAATTGAAGTGTTTGTTAAAACTATGGTTGACTTTGAGATTCAATGAAAAATAATTTCAGGTGTTTGGTTATCATGCTTTTCATATTGATGTTAACTTGTGAAATTGCTTTAAAAGACACAAACAAACACACACACACACACATTATTTTTAAAATATTGTAGATTGAATGATCATAATAATATAATATAATTAAAAATTCAAGTAAATTAAATATTTTATTTTATCCTTTCATCAAACTATTTGCAATGCTATCACTAACAAAATCCATATGTGAAGGTATTTGCAATTCTTTATTATTTACACGAGCTATACTATGTGATAATAAATTATTTGGGATATAATTGAGATTTTAATCTATCTAAATAATTATCTATTTAAATCAGGTTCATATTCATCAAGTTCGGATTAAATTTTTATCTCTAAATTTGAGTGGTGATTGTACAATTAGGGGTGGTTATGCAAAGTATATATTAAATCTCAAACAATAGGTTCCTTGATTAAAAAAGTCTGCCCTTTCATTAATCCATTATGTTCCATTTAAAATTCATACATGACAAAATTTATTGTTTTACATGTATCAAATTAATATGAAAATCTATGAAGAAATCATAAAAAAAAGGATTTAGATCAATTTATACATAAATTAGTATAAAAAAGAAAAGTAAACATATTCCATCACTAAGTTTGTTGTTTTTAGATTTTCCAAGCAACAAGAACATGAATTTAGCATCAATAGTTATTTTTAATTTATCAATTAAAAGATTTCTTAATTTATTTTACTATATATATATATATATGATTGCAACAATCTTTCTTCCAATTGTCGAGTCACCAAAAAAATCTTTATACTATTAATTACTGTGCAGGCAACAGTGGCCCTGAGGAGCTTAGTTATTAGAATCATGAAACGATGGCGGGGACAAAGGAAAGCTGTTTTTCCTGAAATAAATTTTATTATGTATAATTGACATTAATTTTTCAATTTTTTGTATCAACCAGACACTAATGTATCATTTTATTTGTGATTTTAATTTGAACCACAATACCAAACACCTGCTAAATTTCACACAATTGGTACTTTAGTGAATTAAATTGCTATTTATGGAAACAACACAATGCATTTGCCATACTATAATGTACTTACTCTTTATGTGAACTATATTGCAACATTAAATTTCACACAATTGGTATTTTAGTGAACTAATCTACTATTTATGGAAACAACACAATGCATTTGCATAACGGTATCGGAGATCCAACTGTGTCCAGATGTATTTTGGTGAATTAAACATTGTTTCATTTTGTGTTTTAAAAATATTTTTTTAATATCAGAAATTCCCGACGATGAATTAGATAAATAAAATCAATGTTATCAGAATCAATTCAATATGTGCACTAACAGACTAGACCAAGGTTTTGGAGGCAAACTAAATTGCATAAAAGCAAAGTGGAATACAATAATCATACAAGCTATATGGTCTTTCAAATTTATTCTATATACTGTTTGGGAATGATAATATGACTAAGAAAATATATTAAAATTATTTTTTATTTTTTTTAAATTATTTTTAATAATCAATATATTAAAATTATTTAAAAACATTGAATTTTATTAATTTAAACTTAAAAAAATCATTTTTAAAAAAAAATCCCAAACACCCTTGAAATTACCTATAATATAAACGGCGTGGGCAAAACACTGTGCCCACGCCATTACATATATATATATTACTATATATATAATAAATAATATATATTATTATATATATATAATAATATTTAATATATATTAAATATTATATATATATTTAATATATATAATATTTAATATATATTATTAAATTATATATATATATATATATATATATATATATATATATATATATATATATATTCTTTTGGTATTTGTTTAGATAAAAATAATTCATATTTTATGTATTTGTGTTTTTAGATTTTATTTTTATTTTTTTCATTTTATTTTTTGTACTTATCATTTTGAAATTTTAATTTATGTCGGTTACATCGTATTTTATTCCTAAAATTTTTATTATTATTTTCCGGTCCCAAAAAACACTGTAGCAATCTACAGTGTTTTCCTGTGCCATGATAATATATATTATTAACTATACAATAAAACACGTCATGGTTTTATTGTGCTAATCCACAATAATATCTACTATTAATATATATTTTCGTTAAAGATAAACGGTTGTTGAGGTAGCCGGGATGGTCTAAAAAGCGTCAAATTAAGATCCTTTTCAAAGGGCATGAGTTCAAATCTCACTCTCAAATGTTAAGGTGGTCAAGTGGGTTTATAAAGCGGGAGACAAAAATTCCGTTTAAGAGTTTGGGGGTTCAAGTCCCACTCTTGACAGATTTTTATTTTACTTTAAAATATGATTAATGTTTTTTAATGATGATGTAAATTTTATTGCTTTTTTAATGACGATGATAATTTTATGTTTGTTATTTCTTTTAAACCTATTAAACTAGATAAATTTATATCGATTTAAAATTCATATATTTTATAGAAAACTTGAACTTCACAAGAATTCTGCACAAATTTATTATTTTGACCAAAAATATATAATAAAAAAACAATTAATATTTTTTTGAAAAAATATGATACTACCCATGACGAGACGCGGGTATTAGCTAGTAAATAAATAAATAAGTTAGAAAACAAGAGATGGATTGTCATCAACCGGGCAATCACCACCACTGATGAACTAGAACTCCCCTGTCTCTAAGAGAAGTAAGCAGGTCCAAACACTGCCCATATGTTTTCTCATATTTGGGGCTCCTCTGTCCAGGACAACATCTTTGCCACCTACTATAATGGCATTCAAGAAAGATTTCATCAATCAAACAAATGGCTCCAGTTTCAAACAACCTCAGTATCAAAAACTGGGTCCCTTCAACATCCATCTTCATCACCACAAAATCCTTCTCCGCCACCGTGTTCTTCAACCACTCTGCAAAATCAAACCCTTCAATCTTATCCACCTCTCTCCATTAACACTTCCCGATGAGAACAGCCCACAAGTTCATTCAGCAGAAATAAAAAGATGAGAGGTGATGTAAGCTGAGAAAAAGAGAATCACCAATGAAAATCTTGTTGGTGAATCAGAGGGAGGGCCAAGGGAGGAAGATGGGGACAAGGGAAGGCGAGAGATTAGTATTGAAAAATATAAATATGAAATAAAAAATGAAGCGAACTCATCCAGTAGACACCCGAAGCTCATGAGTGATAACCCTCATTTTGAATCTTCCCAGAGGCATTTAAAGCTTCCTCACAAAACCCACCCTGAGAGTTAAGAGACGAGAGCAGTCGAGACAGTTAGATGATCTGGGAAAAAATAATTAATGTGTACAGTGCTTGACAGATTTCGATTTTTTAACTCGATTTAACTAATTTTATAATTTTAAATAATTTTATGAGTTGAATCGCGAGTTTAATAACATTGCGATAACCGAGTTTTTCTTGTAATATAGTTTTTAAAAACAGTATATTAAAATATTTTTTATTTTTTTATTAGAAAATTATAATTATAATTTTATTAAGAAAATAAATTTGAATATTTTAAAAAACAAACAAATATATTTGTAAATTGCATTCAAATACAATTGAAAATACATTATAAAATAAGTATTTATTTATGCTGTGTTTGTTTACATGGTTATATATTATTATTTTTAAAATGATTTTTTTGCTTTAAATTAATTATTTTTTAGTGTCTTTAAATTATTTGTAGGTTAAAAATACATTTTAAAAAATAAAAATTATATTAATTTATTATATTTTCAAACAAAAAAAATGAAAACATAAATATTAAGTAAAAAAAAAAAAAACACTCTCTTTTGCTCTCTCTCAAACGCTTGACGCACGCTCGATGTAATCCTATTTTTAAGACTTTGTGTTTAACATTGTTTATGACAATATTTTTTCGAAATATTAAAAAAAATAATCAAATAACTGTTCGAAGACAACGCGAAACAATCATTTTGCAATTTCAAACAAAGAAAATTCATTTTATTTTTGGATTAACCTCGCCGATCGAACTGGTGAGCTATCAAGTCTCAGACATCAAGAAAATTCAGAAATCAGAATACAGTTGAAGCACTACGTCCACATCATTTTGCAATTTCAGTTCCGGTGACTGTCACAAGCCAGCAAGAATGACAAGCGCCGGATTCCTCTACAGCAAAGGCATCGTTTTCTACCCGGCAGACACTCCTCCCATCTCCACCTTCCTCGAATCCAATCCAGGAGCTTACACCACCACACGGACACACAACAACTCAGCATCTCTCTTATTCTGGGACCGACACCTACAGCGACTTTCAAACTCGGTCAAAATCCTATTAACCTCAAACCCACAATTTCTCTTCAAATCCTTAAACTCCACAATAAACCCACTGTTGACACATCCTCCACCGTCAAACCCCATGTGGGAATCGACAATCAAATCTCTCGTCAACGAGTCAGTAAACAAAGTATTGCCAGTTGCGTTGAGGGAGACGAGAAATGAAGGAGAGGAACTGGCAGTTACTGCTCTTGTGACTGGAAATACAGAGAAACTGGGTGAAGTTAAGAGAAATGTTTTTGAGGCACTTGATGTTCATGTTCATGTTGGAAGTCATGTGCCTCACGTGTTTGGTGTAAAAGGAAATGGAGCAAGAGTAGCTGTGGTCGGTCCCGGGAGGAATATTGCAGAAGCTAAGTATTCTGATTGGGTTAGGTACGAAAATTAAGCAAAGCAAAGGTTTTTTTCAATATCATTATTATTTTGCAGTCATTTTCGAGACGGGTTTTGTGAGTTGTGATTTTTGAGGATGTGTCCAGGTTAAGGAAGTCCTTGGAAAAGTTGAGGCCTCCTTTAGTAACTGAGCTATTGTTGTCTAATGATGGTGATCGAATACTTGAAGGTTGTGTAACTAATTTTTTTGTTGTTTGTCGCAAGGTGAGTGATTGAGAATGTTAGAGCAATGTTCAAGACTTTCATGCTAGGTGGTTACTTATTTATTTTTATTTTTTTGGGTATGTGAATTGTGCCCTTTTGCATATTGTTGATTTTCTAACTATGGATTTGTCTTGTGTGCCTTCAGGATGACCGGAACGAGAAATACTTAGGTGATGACGAAAATACATTACCTTATGAAGTGCAGACAGCTCCTATTGGTGATGGGGTCCTTCCTGGAGTCATACGCCAATTAGTAATTGAGTAAGTTTTTGGCGATGTGATATGGGCGTTTGCTGTTGATTTTAAAGGAGAAGTCTTTATAGCTCTGTAAGGTTCATGTCAAAGACTGGAAATATATTGTTAAGGTGTCCTCCATTGTTACAAAGCTTATGTTCCTGGTGTGTTTTGAGCATTCATGATTTCATACTAATGTAATTAAAATTGTGGTTGCGAAATTTTATCTATAGAATGATTGTAAAACAGCATGTCCTCATAAAGTCAGGGACTGAACACTTGGGCAATACAAGTTTCTGCATGGCCATGCTATTCGACTACATCCAAGTTTACCATGCAATGCATTTGATTTTGATGAGATGAGAGTCATAATCATCAGACCTAGTATTTTGTTTCAGAGTGTGCTTGAGCAAGGGAATTCCATTTCGAGAAGTTGCACCATCATGGTCAGAGCATGAATTTTGGCAAGAAGCATTCATTACAAGTAAACCTTTTGGTTTTTATACGTTCTCTTTGCTTTTAGCATCTATAGCTTTTGACCAGAACTCTTCAACTGTCATAAACACTTGATTAGTGTGAAGAATCTGGTTTTCTGGTTTGTTAACGATAAATTTGAGTCCTGGCATTTGATGGGAAGCTTGGCATTGGCTGGTGGTCAAACCTTAGATGAAAACAGTTTAAGTAGCACAGTTGTACCAATGTGGCTCTGAAATTTTAATAATTTCTGAAATGAAGTGTGAGGATCTTCAGATTGCCGTCATCCTTTCTCTTTCTTATTCTCTAGTCATGGTGATGGAATTTGATCGCAGCTCCACTTATTTCTCAGTTTCTCTTTCCATAAACATTTGTTATCTGCAGTTGACTCTGTCACGTGATGTTGCAGGTAGCCTGAGAATAATGCAGCGAGTGGAGAGAATCCAGGTCCCAAGTTTGTGGCAGTCATTGGAACTAAAAGCCCTCAAGGAGATCTCATGGGAGGAAAAGCAGTTCGAGGTGTGTGGATGTATGGAATTTGTAAAACTGTGGCTTTCAGCTGCAGAATCTATCTTTTCTCTTAACTACAACTATTTTTCTGTTATTATTAGGAGGACCCTGGGATGATCACAGCATTGATCCAGGTATGTGAAATATTTCTATCATGGCACCATCCATTTAAACTTCTTCCATGTGTAAGACTGCAAGCACATGCATGTAGACAGAACAAACTGTTACAAGTAGCAACCATTGTAAATATTAATCATTCAATATCATTTTGAAGTGTTTACCCTGATTTATCAATTCATATTATTATGTTCTCATTCACTTTTTACCAGAAAGAGATCATGGAGAAGGCAGGCCTCTAAGGGTATCCATTCTAGTGAAGGCCCCATGTCATTTAATTTGGGAAGTTTGGAAATTGATCATGTAAAAGACCTGACGATATGTCTGTTATATCACTTGCTGCGACAACAATCATCAAAAAATGTTAATCCTCTGCCTGTTTTTCTCTGAAGAGGATTTAGAATTTCTTTTCTTGCCAGTGACTTATGGCCTCTCTGTTTCCGTTGGTTCCTTACACATGATCATGAAAAGGCATTGGCTATGTAGTTGGAGTGATAGTAGTTGCCAAATTTTACCCCTTGATGTTCTGGGTGCTGATTGTTAGAACTCAATTCGAAAGATTCTGGTCCATGATTGATAGCATTGTTCTTCTGTGTATTGCCATGCCCAGTGTGCTTGCTTTCTGTCAAACTTTCGTTTCATTTCTTCTCCTAAACCAACCCACTGCACTTTATTTTTCACTTGACACGCCATGATCATGGCCTGGAACATTTTTAAACATCGCAATCCATTTTCTGGAATTACACATCTTGTTCTCGCACCATGTTCTATTTGGTTTTGCCTTCTAAAGGAATCCGTGGGACAATATCGTTCCATATTTTCTGATTGAATGAAACTATCACAGAATACTTGAGTAAATAACAAAACCAAGTCAAAAGTATAGTCATTGTAACTATAAAGCTTCTGCAAATCTACACGCTCCAGTTGGTTTCCTTCACGAGTTTGGTCGGATTTGATGCCTTGGTGCCCGAGTTGATTCCATGTTTCTGGCAGAGGCGTTGAGTGAATAACTTGCTATCGAAATTCACCTGTCCTGGTAAATGGCAGAGATTTTGAATTATGATCCAGGCTTGTAGGTTTGGTGGCCGAAATGCTGTCCTAGCCTGTTTACCTGGTCAATCCATGTCTTCGGGGATAAGCTATATGTTCACCTCAAATGTCAGCTGTGAGACGCGGGTCCGCACCAATTTCTGTCGCGCTTGTCTTTCAATCTTGGGATATCTTCCCTGGTTAACACGAAAGGTTCTGTGGGTTCCGCCTGTTCTGGTGATAATCGACAGCAGGTTTATCCCTTTTTCATCAGGATGTGTTTAGGAGTGTTAATAACCGCCTTTTTAAAAAATGAATTTATTTTTCTTCTTTAAATTCATTTTTTTAATGATTTTATATTGTTTTGATTCTCTGGTATTAATAATAACTTTTATAAAATACAATTTATTATTTGAATGTATTTATAAATAAATAAATAAATAAAACATTTTAAAAATAATTTCTAACACAATTCCAGTGATACGGCCACAATTCCAACAATCATGTATTTCTCCATAAATTAAAACATGTATTGGGCTTGTAGGCATCGGGTACTAGAGCCCAAACTACGACTAAACTGAAAACCCAAGGCCCATGTAACTTGGTCCAATAATAGCTACAAATACCCAGCCTAAGTTACCTGGCCCAGCCCACATGACATGCACAGCATTTACATAGAGAAAGCAAGCAACATATATCAGATTTGGCAGCATAAATGATCATCTTTCCACCACCTCGCAGTGGATTACAAATCATCAATGTTCTTATCAAGCAATGAAAGACTTCCATTTCAGAATCTCGGGCTCGGAAAGTTCAATTGTCTTTTTCCAATCTAAAAAACCTTAGTTTCAGTTGGGAGTTGTTATTTACTAAAATATTTTTAATTTAAAAATACATTCAAATAACATTTTTTAAAAATATTTTTAACATGTAAATGATTTTAAAACATCCAAAAATAAATTTTTTTAAAGTGCTTTTAAAACCAAAACAGGATTTTTATTTTTTATTCCAAAAGAGTTTGGGTCATTTTCTCGTTGAAAGCTAATTTCCATCTTGTAATCTTGATCCTCTTATATACATGCATTTTAAGTTTTGACGTTGATAAGTGGCGCGGAAAGATAAAAAGTATAGGATATTAAATAAAACCGGGATAAAATTATCCAGGGTAGTGATGTACAGAACGAGGTAATAGTCCCTACGAAGCGGTATACCCGCAGCGATGCGTGTGTTTTTATCTATGTAGAAAATTTATTGTTTTTATTTGTATTGTATTTTATTAGTTTAATATTTATTTAGTATAATTATATTTGATAAAATTTATGTAATCAAAATGAAAAGTGACGCGTATATTTTGTAATTGCAGATAACCTACGTAAATCTGTATTTTTTTTAGTTTAATTTTTCCCCAACAATATTATATTTAAAATATTAAAAATGAAAATATTGTAAATTTCTTTTTAAGAAATAAATATAAACAAAAGAGTACCAAATTTCAATATTAATTTTAAAATGATATTACTTTTTTTTTCCCAAAAAGCCTAGGTCATGTTTTCTTTTCCCTATATATATATATATATTCATATGAGATAATATCCAATAAATATTAGAACATATAATTAATGAAAGACTAAAAATATCCTAAAAACTTTAAGAAAATTAAGAAAAAAATATCATTGTCATCAAAACAATAAAAATATTAGATTATATGGAGAGAAAAAAACAATAACAAAAGAGTAAGCAAGAAAAACAATTAAATTATATCATCATCATCATCATCATCATCATCATCATCATCATCATCATCATCATCATCATCATTATTATTATTATTATTATTTTATTATTGTTATTGTTATTGTGTTAAGTACAAAATTAAAATTCAAAGACAATTTTTTTTTATGTTATCCGATTTATTCATTATATGATTATAGTAAATATATTTAAGAATACTGATATTAATTTTTTTTATTCAAAAAAATCCAAGGTCATGTTTTTTTATCCCTATATATATTCGTATGAGATAATATTCAATAAATATTAGAACATATAATTAATGAAAGATTAAAAATATCCTAGAAACTTTGACAAAAAAAAAATATATTTGCCATTACTGTCAAAACAATAAAAATTATTAAATTATACAGAGAAAAAAAAAACATCAACAAAAGAGTAAGCAAGAAAAACAATTAAATTATTATTATTATTATTGTGTTAAGTACAAAATTAAAATTTGAAGGCAATTTTTTTTTGTGTTACCCGATTTATTAATTGTATGATTATATTAAATGTATTTAAGAATACCGATATTAATTTTTTTTATTCAAAAAATCCTAGGTTATGTTTTCTTCTCCTTATATATATTCCTATGAGATAATATCCAATAAATATTAGAACATATAATTAATGAAAGACTAAGAATATCCTAGAAACTTTAACAAAACAAAAATAAATAAATATCATTGCCATTACTGTCAAAACAATAAAAATTATTAAATTATACGGAGAAAAAACATTAACAAAAGAGTAAGCAAGAAAAATAATTAAATTATTATTATTATTATTATTATTATTATTATTATTAATGAAAGACTAAGAATATCCTAGAAACTTTAACAAAAATAAATAAATATCATTGCCATTTCTGTAAAAACAATTAAAATTATTAAATTATACGGATATTATTATTATTATTACTATTAAATTAAAGGACAAAATTGAAACAAATCAAAACTTATATAATTATAATAAATAACTTTCAAAGGACAAAATTGAAACAAATCAAAACTTATATAATTATAATAAATAACAAATAAATATATATAAGTCGAAAAAGAAAAAAAAATATAACCAGAAAAAAAATATTTTATGGGAAAATATGAAAAAAATAATTATAAAAAACACAATAACAAAAAAAAAAGGAAAGAAAGAAAAAAAAGGAAAAACATAATCATAAATATAAGTCGAAAAAAAAATATAACAAGAAAAAAAAATTTTATGGGAAAATATGAAAAAAAAAATATTTAGAGACAACACAATAAAAAAAATGGCAAGAAATAAAAAAAAACTAAAAAAATAATCATAAGAAAAAAGCAAGAATACAATGAAAGAAAAAGAGAAAAATGTAAAGAAAAAAAATAGAAATAGAAAACCGAAAAAAAAAACACCAAAGAGCACATACACGTGAGAAGTAGGGAGGACAAATGTCCAATGAATAGTAAAATAGGCTGATCACTTTTAGGTTATTAGATAATCTTATCGTTTTTTCTGTTAAATATTTCAATATATATACTTTGATAATATAATTCATACCAATATATATATATATATATATATATATATATATATATATATATATATATATATTGTTTTTTGATATATTAAAAAAATATTTATTTATTTTTCATTTCAGCATGTCAAAAATATAAACAAAAACTAATTTGATATTTTTTTAATAAAAATATATATTAAAAAAAAGCATTTAAAAACAAAACAATGCTAACGCCTCCAAGATACTTCACTTGGACCAATTACTCGCAACAAATTTTCGTCACACGATCCATTCATCCAGACCTCAGTGGTGTATCCAACGTGGCGTAAATCGCTCAGCGTTTTCACTTTCGCCCACTTACGCTCGCGAAACATTCGAGGATAAATATCCACTCTACGATGTTTTATCTCACATTATACAGATAATTGGCTGATCTGTTTTAGTATATAGGATAATAATGTTTAATTGTAATGGATAGTACAGATTAAAATATATAATTCTTGTTTCTTATATTTAATATACATTATTGAACTTACATGTTTGAAGATAATAATTTGATGTATTTTTTAACTTTAATTTATATTGAATATAAAATTAATAATATTATGAGCATATCTGGGAGTGGAGATGCAATAGTTTTTAAAGCGTTTTTCGTGTCGAAATATATCAAAATAATAATTTTTTATTTTTTCAAAATCATTTTGACATCAACACATCAAAACGATCAAAAAATATTAAAATATATTCATTTAAAATAAAATAAAATTCAAATTTTGCCGGTTAGCCAAACAAGCATTATAGCAACTTTAAAAAACCCTTATATTTAACGTATTCAGGAACTAAATTAATTCAAGTGTATTCTATTTTTATTTTATTTTACACACAATACATTCTCTCGATTTCTCACTAGTTTTAAATAAGAAATCATTTAATGTTTATTCAACAATTATTCAAAGCCCTTACTATATTAAATAATTATGAGAAAAAAGAATCTAAGATTTGATAAAAAAAACTCAGCACACCCAAAATCTAGAAAATCTTAGCGTTAAAACCGAATAAAATAAATAAAAAGGGTTAATTTGATTAGAAATTAGATAAATTAAATAATAATAATAATAATAATAATAACAATAATAACAACAACAAACAACTACGCTAGAGAGAGCCAGCCATAGCTTTTATCCGAGTCAAAAAGGAAGCAACGGTGCTGATAAACATAAAGCCAAACCAATAAAAGAAGGGAAATAAAATCCATCAAATCACAAACTGCTATCTCCTTCCCCTCTCTCCCTTCTCCTCTCTTCTCCATCGTCAGATCTAAAAACTTTTTTTTCTTTCTTTCCCTGTTTCTCCCTCCAACTCTCGCGCCAAATACAAAACCACCCTCTCCCCTCCTCCTCTCTCTCTCTCTCCAGGTAATACCGAACGACCTCCTCCTCTCTCTCTCTAAAATCCATCTCACTTAGGGTTTCGATCTCCTTCAATTCCGCTCTCTTCTCTACTTTCCGTCTCAGCATACGTATACTTGTCCCTATCTGTAGGTGTATACGTACAGAAACGTCCTGTGTTGTATTTAAATTTATATTAAACGTGTAATTTAGGGTTTGGTTTTATTAGAATTGAATTAGTATAATTTCTTTTGGTTTGTGACTAGCTTATAATTTCTTTGAATTTTGAATTAACGCGGTGTATTTTTCTGATCAATGTGGAGATTTTTTAGCGAGATGGCGGACAATCCGACTAGTCCAGCGGCGGGGAGCCACGAGAGTGGTGGTGAACAGAGCCCGCGGTCAGGGGTGAGAGAGCAGGATAGATACCTGCCAATTGCTAATATAAGTAGGATCATGAAGAAGGCGTTGCCAGCTAATGGAAAAATTGCCAAGGATGCTAAGGATACTGTTCAGGAATGTGTTTCTGAGTTTATTAGCTTCGTTACCAGCGAGTAAGTAAAAGTGATGATGATGTATTTCTTTTGTGATTGATTTTTGGTTATTTATTATTGAGGATTGATTGCTCTTTTTAGTGGATTTAAATTCTAGTGGTAGTGGGATTCTGTGGAGAACTGTTTCTGGGGGTTTCGGGGGAATGGGATGTTGATTGCTATTTGGAAATGCAGTTGGGGCTTTGGAAGCATATCATCTGCTTACTTGTTTGGTGTGTTTGGAATTAATGGTTCTCTTTTGTGCTTTCTTATTAATGTAACTGTGGGTTGAGGTTTTAATTTGTGCAATGAAATTTTGTTGCTTTTGGAAATTAGGGTTCTTGGACTGAGAGTCCGGGTTTGTGAAATGTGATTGGATGTTGTTTTCTTCAGGGCGAGTGATAAGTGTCAGAAGGAGAAGAGAAAGACAATCAATGGGGATGATTTGTTGTGGGCAATGGCAACATTGGGATTCGAGGAGTATATTGAGCCACTTAAGGTGTACCTGGCTAGGTACCGGGAGGTAATCAGTTTTGGTTTTTAGGTCGTCTGTTTTCTAGTTTATGATTAATTTATAGGATCTTTTGAAATCTAATCATCTTACTCTTCTTTTTTCTCTGGTTTTATTGGATGATGTCATGCTACAGTTGGAGGTAATTAACATTTTTTTAATTAAAACATTGTTTCCTTCTCTCTCTTTTCTCTCTTAGCTTAAGCAGCTTCTATCTAAATGTTTTTATAAGAAATATGTTCTGTAAAGTTGGGAGTTATGTTTCAGCAACTTTGGCAGGGTGATGCAAAGGGATCTGCTAGAGGTGGAGATGGATCTTCTAAAAGGGAAGCAGTTGGAGGCCTGCCTGCTCAAAATGCACAGGTGAATTTTTGTAAACATGCTTTAGAGGTTGATTCTTCTGTCCTTGTTGAAGTTTCATCAGCTTACCATATTGTCTTTTTCCTGCATCTGTGATGAACAACTACGCCAGTATGCTCTTCAAGGATCCATGAGTTATATAAGCCCACAAGTAAATACTCTCTCTCTCTCTCTCTCTCTCTCTCTCTCACACACATTTTAAGATTTTCAAACCAGTGGAATATAGAGTCAAATGTTAATCATTTAAACTAATAGTACTAGAGAAGTATTAATCTTCATTTACTGAACTAGTTTTTTAAATAATCATGCAAAGTCCTCTTGGATTCAGAACTGTTGTCATTGGGTCAAATATAAATGACACATACTATGCAAGACTAATCAGTTCTTTTCTTTTTCTTTCTTCACAAAAAGAATATGTAGGAGCACATTCTGCCCTTGTTCCCAGAGTGTCCTAATTTTAAATCTCGGATTGACAGGAAAACAAATTTGACTAAATTCTTGACAAAAAATAACATGGAGATAGGTTAAAAAGTCACAAATGTTAAGTGAGGTTAACTAATAATCGCAGAGGAAAATACAGAGAAAAGGGAGGGCGACCAAAGTTTTGATTGCTAAAAGTTTAAATGATTGGTGAAAGGGAAGAAGTCTGTAGAAAAATATACATCTATCCACTCACAATTATATTGATAAGAGGCGTAGATAGGGTTCAAAAGGAAGAATAAGAAATGTCTTTTACTATATTTGTCCAAACCAACCGTAGTTGGGTGGTTACATAATCACCATAACTTTGTGACTTGCTTGTATACATTTTCAAACATGTAAATTTTCAACCATATGATTATTAATGAAGTGAAAAAATGCATTTCTTCTGGGCTCAGGTTGTAAGTGATTGTTGGGGGTCCTGGTTTTTTAGTTCTCATGAGAAATATCTATTAGAAAATCATTACATTTTTTTCTGAACTTCACGCTAGAAGGTTCCTGTGTTTATAGAAGGTGGGGCTACCTGTCCTAAATCCCAGTACTATTATACTAGAATTGGTTTGGTGCCTCTAATTATATGCTATTATCTTTCCCATGATCCTTGTAATTATCTCCCTTGAACACCCATTCTTGGAGAAAGCATGTGTTGTCTGAAGTTGTCATTGCTTATAAAGGCAGTTTCAAATTACTTGTCTTTAGTCCCATGAAACTACTCTCTGTTTTCAGAGTCTGTGGAAGCAAAATAATCACCTTCAATAATATATATGTCGGCTCTGATATGAGGGAAGCTTGTTGGACTCAAGTTGAATAATAGCAAGCCTTGCAAACAGTCAACAATAATATTCTGCTAGTAAACACTTGATATGCTGTTAAAGAGCACCTGACAGCCTATATTATATCCTATCCCTTTTCCCATTCTGCTCAGACCTCAAATGATTAACATTCTTATAGTAGAATCATTTTTCAGTGAGCTCCAGTATGCTGGACTTATGGTTGCCTATGAGTTTGTTTGTGACAGGGCTACTATCTCAGGACATCCTACTACTGAATTAGGGATGTTGTTGTCATTTATAATGTAGACAGCATCATTTATGTAAATGAAAAAATAAAACTTGATAGGCGTATGGTATTGCATGAAATCAGGTAAAAACTTGATAGACATAAAGGGAGGGAGACCAGACTTTGCCTTCCCTTCTTCCTGACCTTTCCTGACTACATTATTCCTCCACCACTTGCAAACTTCTTTTAGGGAACTTGAGCCTGCACTGAGCACACATTCCATCTTATGATGATTCTGACATGATTGGTCATTGATCCAATGCTCGGTTTAATCAAAGTGGGTTGGTAATTGAAATTGTATCGTAGACCTGGTTTAGTTATATGGAATATCATATTTGACCTGGTCATAAGATGCTCTGGATGTTGCTCTTGAAGAATCTCTTAAATAGAGTGACACCGTACATCCTAGTGATTTGACATTAGTATTCATGTTTTTCTCATTGAAAGGTTTGACCTTTCTAATCTATCCCGTACCTTTTCTAGAGTAATTTTAAACAATGCAAAACAGTTGATATTTTCAAGTTAAATCTTCTTCTGTGATATTTAGCACGCGAAATATTTGCATGATTTTACTGGGATGAAATATGAGGCATGTGGAGAATCAGTAGTCATATTCTCATTTTGTGCGGATTAAATTAAATAAGCTAACTAAATTTAGGCAAGTTATTGATTTATGTCTAGTTCTTTTCATTTGCAGATGACATTCTTTGATGATCTTGTTGACATTATACATTCATATTGTCTTTGATGCTAATTCATTGATGGGATCATGTTTGGATTTAATTACATGTAGGATGTAGCTGGTTTAGCGCTGATTTTGTTATTTCGTTCCATTCCTTGTAGATAGGTGTGTCAGTAACGTGGAAATTGGAATCAGATGCTTTTGTAGTTTTGTTTTCCCGTTTTTTTAAAGTGAAAGGGAATTAGGGGGTTTGACGAAATTGTACCTGCGGCCTGTATTCTCATGGACTTCTTGCCATCTTGCAGGGACAGGGACAGCATATGATCCTTCCTTCCATGCAAGGCAATGAGTAGGATTTGGCTTTGCTTTTGTCAATTCAATGCATTCTAGTGCTGGTAAAACCTTTTAGTTTCAACACTTGTAGAATCTTTTGCATTAGTTGATCTGATTGAAACCAAAGCGCTATACATTTTGGCGCCTTTTTGGTTTTTGTTTATTGTTGGGGGTGGTTTAAATTTGGTCGGTGCCGTCATCAGCAGAGCAGCTTTCTGGTCAGATTAAGTATTGTAAATTTGTCTTTTATCTAATATTTACTTTTCCAAGTATTGCCAGGATGGTCTCTTGGAGCATTTGAAAGCATACCTCATGAGCCTGTTGATGTTAGCCTTTGATTTTTCGGAATGCTAACATGTTACATGACTCTTTTTCTATCACCATCGATAGTTTTCCCTGTGAACTCCTTCGGTTCATAGATTTCGAGCAACCTATTGCTATCGTCGTTTGTTTTTTTTAATTGACATTGAAACAACATTGCAAGGGGCCACGAGTACTAGCATGTGTTTCTTATCACTTGTAAAGAGTGTTTTGCATTACTTTTTAAACTATTTCTGAAAAAAAAAATATTTTGTATATTGAATTAAAATTATTTGATATTTTTAAATTATTTTCATTTTGATGATGTTAAAAATAATTTTTAAAAAATAAAAATAAAATATTATTTGAATATAATAAAAAAAATATTTTTAAAAAGTCGAAAACAGAAACCTGATGACTGGTCGAGAAGGCCGAGGTAAAGATGGACCTTCTTGAGAAAGAAACCGGCAGTTAAAGCTCTCTTGGACTCCAAATGCACATCACTAGAAACATACGAGCATGAAGTGTCAGGCGCTGATGGATCAACGAGCTTGCTGCCGCCTGGAAGCACCATATCAGCACGTGACATGGAACGTGACTCGTTTCTTGCAGGTGAGCGGTGATAATAAAAACTTACTGTGAAAGAGAGTCACGATCATCGTACGATGCTTTTGTTGCTGTCTGTCAAGAACTTGGATACGAAACCACCCGGTGACTGAAACAAGAAACAAAACAGAGCAGCATGACGATGTTTGTAATATCCAGTGTCTCCATCTCTCACCCCTTCCCAAGACGTGACAATCATTTCTCGTCTGCACGTGCCAGCCAGCTCACCCCCCATCATTGCCCTCTGTTTAGGCGACTAGTCTTCCCTCTCCATGTACCGTAGCATGCCTCTAATTCCTCTCCAAGTGATGGATTGTTTCTAAATAGTATGGTAAACAATATCCGGATTTATAATATGATCTAATTAATTGCTGATACAGCAATCACTAATAAATCAATAAAAAAATCCCCAGATATTGTTTTAATGTAATGTTTTTTTTTGTTTTTTTGTCAATATCTTGGTATTAAAATCCCCATTCTCTTCGAGCTAAATTAACAATGGCAAAGAATGCAATGACTGCTGATATAGATTCTTGAAATTGGCTGCTACATTTAACTAACATGACTTGCAAGAAAATATTACAAAAAAGTCCTTTCTTATTCATTGAAAATAATTTTGATAAGGACTAATTATAAAAAGATGACATGATTATATATAATCTTTTATCTTTTAATTTTGTTTTTCATCTGAACAGTTTTATAAATGAAGGAGAGTCTGAGGACTAATCATAGATTATATAAAAAAACAAGTGTAGGAGAGTCTGAGGACTAATCATAGATTATATAAAAAAAACAAGTGTAGCAGTGTCGGCTCTTTGCCAATCACACGCAGGAAAAGTTCCAGCTCACACCACGAGCACCCCTTGCTGGGTGGTCACCATTTATTGTTTGTAACACCTCTCTTGTCGAGACAATAATAGCGTTCCTTCACACCCAAAATTGATCCTCGTCAACCTCACTGTCTTCTGATTTGTTGTTTCCATGGTCAAACCAAGTTTACAGGTCAGCCCCTTTGCTCTCCAGCTGGCCACGTTATAACCCAGTACAGGGAAGTGAGCGAGGGTGAGAAAGACTGCTCATCGGTTAATTACATCCATCAATCATGATCACATGGCCTAGCTAGTGCTGGTTAAAACGTTAGTACGTGTTTGTACTGCATTTTAAAATAAAATTATTTTGAAAAAAAAATAGTGTATTTAGATATTTTGATGTGTTAACATCATTTTTATTGTATTTAATAAAAATAATAATATAAAATAATTTAAGCATATACAAGTTTCAAATTAAAAATTATATATTAAATTGGAATAGCTCGAAGGTTAGAGAATGTCTTTTTTATTATTGTCCATGTTAGATAAATCTTTCATCATATTCGATGGTCTTTCATCATACAAAGCTCGATAATTTGGTAATCATCATCAAAATATTTAGCAGGAGTTGAAAGTTGAAACGCGATGTTGAGTAATTATTTTCTTTAGAGTCATCATTCCTATAATAATAATAAAAAAAATAAATTAAAACCTTTTGTGATTCAAAATGTTTCCGCGCATGTTCAAAATACTCCAATTAATATCTCAGATGCAAATTTTCTTGTTTTGTGAAATGTATATATAAAATTCATTTTCAAGCCTCATCGATATTCTTTTTAACAACTATTAATAAATAAATACAAGGTAAAAGAAAAACAAAATAGAGGGGCGACTTTCTTTTCCAGCCCCTGATTGGTTCTTTCACTGTAGCTGTAAAATGCTAAAATATAGTAAGTAATATAGAGCCTGTGATATAAAAAATATTTTTATCTTAAATAATACTAAAAAAAATCTCCAGAAAATACAAACAAATAAACAAAAGATTGCATTTTTTCTTTCCCAAAGGCACTTGTCGTGGTGGCCACTTAGGAAGGTGTGTGATATAGTGTTTATTTTTAAGAGTATTGAATTAATATTCTTTTTAATATTTTCAATATATTGATGTCAGAAATCTCTAAAAAAATTATAATATACTTTTAATCAATAAATTATTTAAAAAAAATCATCCAGTTAATAGTAAATGAAGACCACAACAAACGTGACAGCTAATGAAATGGTCATTTATTTTACTGTCTGGTTCGTCTCATCAAAACCTTTGAATCCATTCATGCACGAACCCTCGCTCTCAGTGTGTGATTTGTGGAAGACCAAGGGGGACTAACCTTGATGACGTGGGCCAAACCGCAACAGGATTGAGTAATGTTTGGTAGTTGGATTATTATCTAATTAGTAAAATCAAATTTTAAAGGATAATGATTAGGTTTTTTTAAAAAACGTCCACTTCCGTGGCTCATCGAATTTTTTTTGTTTTTTACAAAAATGATTGAATTTTTTTATTATGTTATTACACAAACTAGTTTATCCCAAGTTTAACATAACAAATAATAATCATACTTGTCACTTGCAAATCTATAGAAAAACTTTTATTATATTTAATTATATCGGGTCAAAACTTTGGATAGTTTTATTAATTAACAAGATTAATCGGACATAGATATTTTAATAAAAAAAAATAATTTGTACTTGAGCGTGAGATTTAAATTGAACTCCTTTGGAAGGCAAACTCATAAATATATTACCCTATTTCTAAACTATTAATTAGTTTTGCTTGTTATATGCTGGGATTATGCTTAAAATGTATTTGGTATTTTTAAAATTTATTTACTATGAAAACAACAAAATTATCAAATATAAATAGAACATTTTAGACATTTGTTTCATTGTACGAGACCATGAAAGCATTATATAAAAAAAATACTAGTATAAATAAATTAAGTTGTCAGCATATGTTGTTTATTTTACGAAACCATCATGGGCATTCTAATCAAGCCATTGTTTATTTTTGTGGTGGCATCGTTATCTAAAAAAAAATATTTTTTATATTTGATATATTAATATTAAAAATAAAATAAAATATATTATTTTGATGCATTTTCAAATTACAAAAAACATAGCGGTTAAGATTACAAGCTTATAAAAAACATATACAGTGGAAAACATGCAATCAAGTATTAAAAACAAACAAAATGTGTGTGTGTGTCTCTCTCTCTATAACATCAAAGGTCATGGGTTTCTATAAGATATATGAAATAATAATTCATTAAACATAAAATTCTTTCAGATAATATTAATATTTGATGTTAAATAATTATATTAAATACTAAATTTCAATAAAGATTTAATTCAATATAAAAAATGCACGTTGACCATGTTTAAAACTAAATCATCAGAAAACTCCTGAATCAGCGCCTTAGGTTTTCATAGAAACCACCCGCTGATCACGCACGCGGGGAAGAAAAACAAAATGCTAGACCATATATGTAACTTGCTGGTTAAATTTTCTAGCTAGGTAGGTAGCTACGTGCATCCAATCACCTCCAAACTTATTACATTTTCCACCCGATTGACAACAACATGCGGGACACTTGAGAAATAATCTGCCTCCTCGGCATCGAATACATTTGTCGTGGGACCCCATGATCATGAACCCAACAAATCAAGCGTTAGCCATTCAATGCTTGAACGGGCCGGCCGGGTCACAGTTTGGGAGAAGTGGAAAGTAATAATCAAGGATTAGGGTATTGGTTAACATTTCAGACTCAGTGTGTGTGTGTGTGTAGACGAAGACACTACGATATATATATAATCCACGAACAAAATCTGCAATGCTATAGAAATAACGAGGTACATGGTTGTCACGTGACTGCATCTTATTAGTTCATGTATCTGGGCTATAAAACTTATCTGCTAGGGCTTTTAATTATTTAAGTGTCAGCACGTTCTTCAGTTCTTGTAAAGGAACAAAGTATTTATATATAAATGGGAAGAAAAACTAGTGTATAAATTATATACATCCAAGTCGACCGGCCGGGCGTAATAAATAAGGTGCAAGGTAGCACAATCAAATTACTAATTGCCACTTCCAGACATAAAACAATCGGTTATGATCTGTGGATAAATGAAAGACTGTGGCGTGGATCTAGTTAACTGAGAGTGTTTTTTGTAAATAAAAAACGAATAATAGATCTGTATCTGATTAGTTTTATTTACGGGTATTTTAAATTTTAATTTAATGTCAATATGATCATGGGGTTATATAAATGTTGACGCCGATGCCCATCACAGGTAACCCTAGCCGTATTTGGAAACCATGAGCCATCAGCTTAAGAATACAGAATATTCCCTTTTTAGCCTCGAGAGTTAATGATAGTTTTCCTGAACATGGCAAGGCACGATGTTTTTTTTGGTAATGACAGAAAGATGCGGAGTCGAGCAGCTGATTATTATTGTCCGTAACGACCGGCATTCAAATTCAGACTTGCAATTCTCAGGACTGCACGACGCGTTCGTTAAACTTGCCGAACACTCTCCCTTCGTCACTGTACGGCGTTTAGCTGTCATTTGTGTTTTTCCTTCTCTTTTTTTTAACCGTCTTCTCGGCGCGTGTAATCACGCACAATCTTATTAGGAATTTAGGCCTTTTCTTCTATTTTAATTTTTACGTTGCCTTTTCCTGTCAATTGTATTGTACGAATTAAAAATAGATCACCAATTATCCCCTGTGAAATACTAATTAAGGGTTTAAAAATTACGAGTGCTTGTTTATTACCAACAAAAGAGAGATGGGATGTGAATAATAAGATAGGAAAGCTAAAGTTGCATCACCAAAAAAAACAATATAAAATAAAAAATCTAACTAAGAGATGAACAAAAAAGCTATATTTTTCGTATTTCACACATGGTATAATTGAAATTACTTATTATGTATAATTTTAAATTACACAAAAAAATTAATTTGGTGAAGTTTAAAAAATTGACAAGTTAATCCTTAATCAATCAATTTTTTTACAAGACATAACCGATGATTTTTTTATCGCCATTCAAATAATTTTGTTTGAACTTTTTTTTTTAATCTAAAATAACATTGTTGATTCTGGGTAAAAATATTAAAATAAACTTGAATAAACTAACCCTCCTATAGGTTGACCTGCCCAATTTATAATTCAAAGCTTAGAGTGAACCGAGCCCAATGCCGCAGCTAGTATCAACATCATCGTGTTCACATTTCTCATCCAGAAAGGAGAAGAAGGTTGGTTTACATCTTACATGTATAGTATACAATTTGAAAAAAGAAAATAACAATTAGCGATATTAAAAACAATATAAAATACACAAATAGAGAATTAAAAAGGAAAAAAAGAAGAATTTTATAATAATAATGTCAAATACATTCTTAACTTGACCCAAATACACCACGACTATATTATATGAACTAAAACACTAAACTATTTTATCCTCATTAAATAATAAATAGCACAACCTATATATTATAGGACGGTTGATCTAGCGGACTGCAGCCGGACCTAGAGGCTACCTTTTTCCAAATTTTAAATTAGAATCCCTTAACCGATAAAAATAACTTTTGGGATCATGGGCTATCGGGGCTAGACATCTGATGATGCAGAACCTAGCGTAATGCATGGACTTATCCTTGATTTGGTACATAATAGTAAAAGGAAATATGTGTTCAACGCATGGTTGACGCGTGCGGTAGGGCATGCAATAGGAAAGATGCTCATGTCGTTTTGTAGCTAACTAACCACGATACGAGGGGTACTGCGCTCCCTTAATCAATTCAGGCGCGTGAGGGCAAGGGCGAGTAGCTTGACTACATTTTTCCTACCAAAAAAAACAGAACACGTTAAAAGCTCAGGATCGCCAGATAAAAGAATCATGCCATCACTACTAAGTATTGGCAACTATGTTAGCGTGACTGTGTAATCACGTTGTTGATAGCCCGAGCACCAACTCCACCCGTCTGCCTCCCTGTCTCTCCTGTTTTTCTTCTATTCTTTTATTCTTCGAGCACCCTGTACTCTCTCCCCCACCCCCTCTTCCCCTTATATTTCCCTCCCTCTCTTCTCCTCCCTTTCAAAAAAACCCTCCTTTTCTCTCCCGTAAGCACCAAAGCACACGATTCGTCGTCGTATATAGGGTTTGGTTGAACTGAGTTGGGCTGAGTTATTGTGCGTCAGATTTATATTTTTGCGCAGGGATTTACTGAGAAAGAATGACAATGAGCAACAATATTGTTGGGCAGTTTGGTGATACCACACTGACCAAAGTATTTGTTGGGGGGTTAGCATGGGAAACACCAAAAGATACCATGAGAGAGCATTTCGAAAAGTATGGTGAGATTTTGGAGGCTGTGATTATTTCTGATAAAATCACTGGTAGATCCAAGGGCTATGGATTTGTAAGTCTTCATCATTTTCACTGTATATCAGACGAGTACGTTTTCATTTTAATTGTTGCTATTGCTTTGCTGATTTTAGCCTCGGTGATTGTTTTAAATAACTAGGTCACGTTTAAGGAGGCTGAATCGGCAAAGAAAGCTTGTGAGGATGCTACACCCATCATCAATGGCCGCCGTGCCAACTGCAATCTGGCTTCCCTTGGTGCACGCCGCCCTAGGTCTGCAACGCCGGCCCCTCCTCAACAGCAAGGTATGAATATCCTGAAGTCTATGCACGTATTTTCAACATAAATGTTTATCCATGTAAATATGTTTCTTAGAAAGGAATATTTCTTTATTTTCTTTTTATGGAAATCAAGAAGGGAAAAAAAGGAATTGTGGATTCTTTTTACTTGTATAACCATCTCTCTCTCTCTCTCTCTCTCTCTCTCTCTCTCTACATATACAAACAGCCAACTTTAATGAAATAAAAATCAAATAACTTTTGGACGCGTGCATTAATTAGTATATTATAAATCTGAAACCGTCTGATTTATGGCATGATCACTCAATATATATTACCAAAACAATTTGTATAAGTTTCCTATTTGTTCAACCTCACTCCTTGTTAAAAGCAAAAAAAAAAGAGAAATAAATCTCTAACATGCGATAGTATTTTAATGAATTTTAGCATCATATAGTTTGCTAATGTTTGTGATTAAATTTATCATGAAGGACCTAACATCAACGCTGGACCGAGGTCCACGCCAGCAGCGCAGGCAAATCATGTCCAGTGGTATTACCCGGCAGGGTCGGCTGCAGCATTGCCGTTTCATCATCAGCATCACCAAGCCGTTCCTTATTACGGGTAAGCTGATACATTTGTAGCTTGAATGATCTTAATTTTACCATATAAAATACGAACATGGACCGTTTTTTATATTGTCGTTATATTTTTCAGGTATTCTCCAGCCTACATTGCCACTGATATTAGTCACAATCATGTAAGTTTTATTGTCGTCGATGATCAATTCAGTATGCTTGGTGGTTATGACAGTTTTATGGATAATTATATGCAAGTTGATGAAATGAAAGCCCAGTAATTTAATTATAGTACTTGAATATTGATAATGAGCTACAAATTCAGCCAATTAATGAAATATTTACCGGCGATGAAAAAACAAATAATCTGTTGAAATTCCCGAATTTTAAATAATTTGAGAATCAATCTTGACATAATGTTGCTATGATGGCCCACAGAAGCTAAACTACACAGGCGGGTCCTACATGAATGGGCATTTCTCCCAGGTGTATCCAGGGCAAGCTATGGTGGGTGCCAATACAGTGATGCCAGTGTACCCTTTTTATCACTTCCATCAGTCACAAGCAATGGGCCTACCTGCTGCCCACATCTTCCCACCAACAACAGCGGGTCCCATGACAACCGTCCCGACCATCATGTCCAAACCCCCGACCATTGCTCCTCCTAGTGCAGGTACATACGCTTCCATGCATGTTAGCTGTAAACGATGATTTCATAGCCTCTCGGGTTAGCTTCACATGGGTAACATGGTCGATCAACCCTAGTCAAGGTGAACAAAAGAATCATTGTGTCACGTGCCTTTGTGACTGAATAGTTGCGTTTACAACTGGCATGTTAGAAACTCACGTGCCCTCAAAGTCAGTGGATTCTTTCTAATCTTTCGGTGCTGCATGCTAGCTAGTTGCTGTTTACAATAACAAAAATTGCTCGTTCCGTAGAATCTACAAGTAGTTTGTTTGATTCATTGTCACTTGATCACCTTGTGTTTCTTGAGAATTTAATTTATTCACCAGCTTGTCCTTTCACTGAGATAAACTAGCTACTTCTTCTAATTCATGCCAGCAAATAAATTATTTTCCATATTGCTAGGGTAATGGTTTGTCTAGTTAAAATGATATTTAGTTTTAATATTTCTTTAAGACATCAAAAATAAAAACTGATATTACAGAGACAGTTTGCTTGGCTGTGGAGTAGGTACAGTTGGCGCAGGTGAAAGCTTTAAAAGGGCTGGGTAAGAGAGGGCCGGGGCACTTAGGTGGCAATAACAAAAGGAGAGGGGAGTAGCTGCTGCAGAACAACATAATTATCAGATCTGTCGGGGCTCTTCTTTCCCTAATATTTTTCAAGGATAAAAATATCTATGATTCGTAGGTGTTTGATAAGATTCTTTCATTCACTTTCTCTACCTCATTAACATCTCCGCCTGAGCTGTGAACTTTTAGAACCAAAAAAAAAATGTAATTGAAGGCCGTTTGCTCATATCTTATGGGTTACTTTTGATGGTTTTCAATGAACTTCTGCATCTACTACTAATTTTTTGCCCCCCTCTCCTGGATTATTAGCTTGATATGTCTATATACTATATAGTGTTCTATAGCAATATATGCTTAAGCATGCACTATATTATATGTACCGAGAATGAATGCAGTGCAACCATAAATTAATCTCACCCTCCATTCCATTGATTGGAAGAGAAAAACTGAACGATTATCATGACGTGTGTGTCAATATATATGTGTGTGTGTGAATGAAAACTAAATGCATTTCTCTATTTTTATCTTTGTTTAGAAATTAAAGATAAAAATATACAATAAATATATTTTAAAATGCTAATGACTGTTCAATTTATTTAGATGACTCGGATATTTTACTTAAGATGAGTTACTGTAGAAAACACCATAGTTGTCCTTGGAATTGGCATGGAAAATGACTCGACTCATCGAGCAATTTACAGGTTATCATGTAAATTTTAAGTAATTGATGACAACGATGTGATGGTGTTTGTTGCGGCAATAAAGATGATTTTTTTTTGAAATAATTAAAATTATATTGTAAATTAATTATTTTATAAAACCCTAGTTTATAGTTTATTTTTTTCTAACAGATGAACTAGGCTCGTAATTAACTTCATCAATCCTCTTAAAATTTTGCTCCAAGCAAACACCTGAAACAGAAAAACATTTTTTAATAAAATATCAAGCAAAACAAAACTACATTAAATGTAAATAATTTTCCATTGGATCCACATTCGGTCGTACATTCGAGGGGTAGATTTGAATTTTCCTCGAGAAGTAGTTTTTTTTTGGTAAAGCTAGTTTGTTCAGGGGTGATGAGATAATGTGGGTTTGACGGACTTTTCTGGATCTTGTATCTCGGCCGACGATCGGTGTGCTGGCTTGGGCTAAAAATACAATACGAGAACAGCGGTGAAGTGATCATAATTAAATGGGCCGGACCAAATAATTTTGGTCTCGAAACTGTTAGCATATGGTCCATGACTCGTTTGGGCCGAGGGGATCTCGTAGCCACATAGCACTTTTGTTAAACGTGTTGATCGGATTATTGTATTGCCTTGAACATCAGGAACACTTAATTTTAGCAGGGTTAAATAAATGTTCAGTGTTGTGTTACACAATGTTTTTTTTATTTAAGAATATATTTAAATAAATAAATAATATAATATTTTTCATGTAAAATATTTTTTACAACATATTTAAATATACGCTGGCAATGGATCGGAAAGTTTGTTTACACTTTACAGGAGTATTTTTGAATTACTACACATATCAACCGAGCGTGCAATTATGGTCGCGGTTTTGGTCGTGTCAGAAAGTGGTCGTCGGGAATGACACAAGTACTTCCAGAGGGATTCTCTTTTCTCCCACGTTAACTGAGCAGCAATCTTTTAGATTACGGGGACAATTTCGAGGGGGATGACACATTTAAGTTATCTTTGTTATTTTTTTAAAAATTGATTTATTTATATTTATTATTATTAAATAATTTTTATATGCTGATATTAAATAATTTTTAAAAATAAAAAAATATTATCTGAAATAAAAAAACCTTACAAAAAACATCACCGAACCGAAGATGTAAATGTAAGAGTCTAGGCAGGTGCTGTTGATATCTTTTGGTTTGACTCACAGGATCACTCAGCGAAAGCTTATCAAGAGAGAGAGACGTGAATAAAAATATTCCTTGACTGAAGAGTCTATCAAAAAATGAGTAAGGCATTTACCAAGGCCCTATCAAGTATCAACCTTCTTTACCAAAAAAAAAAAAAAAAGTATCAACCTGTTATCAACAAAAGCCACGTCATAATCCACCGCCTCCACTAAATCCTAACCACATGTGCTCAAACAGTATTGGGCCGTCGCAATCCATCGGTCACCAACAATGCTTGTCATCACTCATTGATAGAAAACGGAGGAAAAAGCCTGCTTAATAGTTCTGACCAATCACTGAAAAGTGAAAAAGGACAATAACCCATTATATTCGGGCTTTGTTTACGGTACACTCAAGAGGACGCCTAAGCTATACCCATGCCCAAACACTACCTTTCTTTTCTCTCTTTCTCTCTCTAAAAACTCAAAAAAGAAAAACCCCCGCAATCCCCTGGCTTCCACCCCTTACAAGATCTAACGAGGTAAACACGTAATCTTAAAAAAAATCATTCTTTTTATTAGTATAGCAATCTAAAGTGCTGTTCTTTAATATATTTTTCTAATAAGTACATCACTTGATTTGCTCTTTTTCTTGACAGAATTGTGGACTTGTTGTGGTTAGGGTTTATCACTTCTTGATATTTGTGTGTAAAATTTTGGTTTTTTATAGTGAGAAAGCTTCCTTTTTGGATTTTGAAACCGGCCCTGATACTGTTTTCAATGGACGAAAGCAAGAATGAGAATGATTTTGCAAGTAACGCTACGGAATTGTCCACTGTGACTGCTAGTGAACATGCAGATAGTGGGAAAATCACAGAAGCAACGACCCCAGTTGTTGTCGACTCTGTAGCCAGTGAGGAGGCTGAAGGTCTGGGTAAGGGTAATATTGAGGGTTCTTCAAGGGATGATGTGGTGGCAAAGGAAAGTGGATCTTGTAATGGAGATGAAGTATTGGTTAGGGGGTCTTCAAGCCAGGATGTTGATGGTGGGTGCACAGGCGATTTGGGTGATGGAGATGGAGGGGGAGGGAGAAAGGAAACTTCTGCTTGTGGTCATGCCGAGGGGGATGCGCAACATTCAGATGATGGCGGTGTAATCGGTGATTTAGGGACGCATGAGAATAGGTGTTCTGGTGTTGAGGCATCAAACTCAGAAGTTGAGTCTTCTAAGGTTGCAGAATCTGAAGAAGGGAAACCAGTCGAGGGCGGGGAGAAGGAGTGGCAGGTCAGTGGCAATGGTGACGGGACTTCACAGGAAGTTCAGGAGTTGAGGGCTGGACAGTCTTCTAAGTTTGAAGAATCTGAAGGAAAAGGTGAACCGGTAGAGGGTGGAGAGGAAAAGATGGAGGTTGGCGGAGATGGTGGTAAGACCTCATCTGAAGTTGGGGCTACAGATACCGATGCTGATGTCCAGTGTGTGAATATTGTAAGTGAGATTGGCGGCGAAACCCAAGCTATAGTAGAAGAAGCGACTATTGTTAAGGACGAGAGGAGTTTGAAAAGAGAAACGGTAGAGGAGGAAGTTGAGGGAGTCGATATTGATGCAAGTCAGAAAGTGAATTCTCGAGTAGTTGGGCTGTCAGAAAATGAATTTCAGGATCAAAGAGCTGAAAGTGGAGCAGGAGGTCCTTCCATGGCAGTAGGTTCTTCAGTAGGTGAAACCCAAGTTATAGAGAAATGTGAATTAGTTGAGGAAGCTGCGGGAAAGGCTGAGCAAAAAGATGGCAATGTGAATGATGCGCTTCAGGATGCAGAGACGCAAGAGGTGCTTGTTTTGCATGATGAAGTGTGGAATTCTGGTAATGAAACTTCAGTTGTATCCTCTCCATCAACTGTGGAAGATATGAATGTAGAGACCAAAGTTGTTGCAGAAGTTGTGGTGATGGCCAATATTGAAGGTTTAGATTCCAAGGTTGAAGCAACTAGGAGTGATGCTTTGAAGGGAGAACTTGCTGGTGATTTAGAGGGGATTATCTCAACTTCTGAAAGTTCACCAGTTCTAACAGAAAAGGACAGCATTGCCAACTCAGACTCAGACTCAGACGTGTTGGATAAACAGACACAAGTTGCCATTGAAGGGAGGGTTTCATCAACTGACGACAAAAATATCACATGTCCTAACAATGAAGGTATGGACACTGATGCTTTTTGTGAAAGTTTTTGTTTTTCAGTGGAAGAACTGCAGGGAACATCTGAGATAGCCAATGGGAGCATTGAAAATGGCTATAATGCATGTGCAGATTCACAATCTTTGTACCAACCAGCTCAAGTAGTTGTTGGAGCTGTAGTCGTAGCAAAGGAAGACAATGTGCTTATGAATCCTGAAAAGAATAAAAAAGCAATAACTGCATGCTTAGATAATGACACTGTAGAAGCTGGTCTACGGAAAGAGCAAGTAATAATAGTTTGCCAACAGCAGAAAGTTGAGACCATTAATGAAAGCACTGAAATAAGGACTAAGACAACATGTGGAGGGATGAAAATGGATGCTGAAACGGCTTTGACACACAATGATGAGGTTTTGACCTCTCATACTGAAGTTCCAGATCCATCTGCAAAAGATCAACAGTTGAAGCCCAAAGAAGGTTTAGAAAAAAGTGCATCTAGTGATCCTGATTGTGTCGATCCAATCAAAGAACAACCGATGGAAGTTCAAGAACAGGCTACTCATGATGATGAGCTTGGAGGGGAGAAGAAAAACCTAAAAGAACAGAACTCACATGCCGAAACAGCATCTGTGTGCACAGAAACAGATACCCAGCTCATGGACGTGGGGGGAAATGTTATCGCAAGCAACAAGGAATCTTTGAATTCCAAAACTGAACTCAAGGATCTTGCCGAAAGCGATCAGCAATCAAAGGTCGAGGAAGGTTTGGATGAGGGTGCATCTCAAGGTCCTTTTGATATTGTTTCAAATACAGGGCAAGAAATGACAATTGAAGAGCATTTTCTTGATGCTGAACAGGTTGATATACAAGGGCAAGAAATGGAAGTCGAAGAACAGGATATTGACACTGAACAGCCGAACACCATGGAGGATAAATCTTCTGCAATGCCAGTGTTAAAGCCTGGAAGCTCAGAGAAAGAAGATCAGGCTTGTTATCTGCTGCCGCCAGATAATGAAGTTGAGCTTTCTGTATCAGATTTGGTCTGGGGTAAAGTAAGGAGTCATCCTTGGTGGCCTGGACAGATATTTGATCCATCAGATGCCTCCGAAAAAGCAATGAGGTATCATAAGAAGGACTGCTATTTAGTAGCATATTTTGGGGACCGAACATTTGCATGGAATGAAGCATCTTTGCTAAAGCCTTTCAGGTCACACTTCTCTCAGGTTGAGAAGCAGAGCAATTCCGAAGTATTTCAGAATGCTGTTGGTTGTGCTCTAGAAGAAGTTTCCAGACGAGTGGAGCTGGGTCTGGCTTGCTCATGTGTTCCAAAGGATGATTATGATGAAATCAAATGTCAGGTAGTTGAAAATGCTGGAATCCGGCCAGAGGCAAGTATAAGAGAGGGTGTTGACAAAGATACGAGTGCTGATTCATTTCAACCAGATAAATTAGTGGATTATATGAAAGCATTGGCACGATCTCCAGCTGGTGGGGCAAATAGATTGGAGTTTGTGACTGCAAAGTCTCAGTTGCTGGCCTTCTATCGTTTAAAAGGTTACTCTGAACTGCCTGGATATCAGTTTTGTGGAGGTTTGTTGGAGAAGTCAGATGCTTTACTATTTGAGGACGGAGCGACTGATCACACACCTGCTGTTTATGGGGATCATGGGCAAATTTCATCTGGTGAGGAGATTTTGCAAACTCAAAGAGGCTCTTCTCACAAACGCAAACATAATCTGAAGGATAGCATCTATCCCAGTAAAAAAGAGAAATACCTGTCTGATTTGATCAGTGACTCGTGGGATTCTGTGGATGATGAAATTGAGTCTGATAGGAAAGCAAACAGTATTCTAGTTTCCCCTTCTGGCAAGAAAAGAAAAGGCCCTGATACCTTTGCTGATGATGCATCCATGACAGGACGGAGGAATACCATATCTTTTGCAAAAGTGTCTCCAACCACATTGAAGCCCTCCTTCAAGATTGGCGAATGCATCCAAAGAGTTGCTAGCCAAATGACCGGGTCTCCTTCTATTCTGAAGTGTAATAGCCCTAAGGTGGATGGAGGCGGCGATGGGCTTGTTGGAGATGGATCTGATGCTTCATTTTTGCTTTCTGAGGATTCTGAGATAAAGAGAATGATTGTTCCAACAGAATACTCATCACTTGATGATCTGCTATCACAACTTCACTTGACAGCACAGGATCCCTTGAAAGGATATGGTTTCTTGAACATCATCATCAGTTTCTTCTCTGATTTCAGGAACTCGGTGGTCATGGACCAGCATGATAAAGTAGGTGGTAAGAGAAAAACATCCCAGTCTTCTGGTGGTTTTCCTGAAACATTTGAATTCGAGGATATGAATGACACTTATTGGACAGACCGGGTTATTCAAAATGGTTCTGAAGAGCAACCACCACGCAAAAGTAGGAAAAAGGATAATCTTTTTGTGCCTGTAGTTCTGGATAAACCCAGTGGCAGGTCAAACTCTAGGAAACAATATTCTGATAGCAAGAATGACGTATCAGCCCAGAAACCGGCTGGTTATGTGGACGAGAAGGCTCCGGCAGAGCTTGTAATGCATTTCCCTGTGGTGGATTCTGTTCCTTCAGAAATAAGCCTCAATAAGATGTTCAGACGCTTTGGACCTTTAAAAGAAAACGAGACAGAAGTTGATAGGGATACCAATCGTGCCAGAGTAATTTTCAAGAGATGTTCCGATGCAGAAGCTGCTTATGGCAGTGCTCCCAAGTTCAACATTTTTGGTCCGATTCTTGTGAATTACCAGCTCAACTACTCTATATCTGTTCCATTTAAAACTCCACCTCTATTCCAAGATGAGGAAGATGCAACACTTTTTCTTCAATATTGATGTTGATCTGGCATGAAACTCAGGTAAGCATATACTGTACTAGGAATGCCTTTTTCATATGGTTTCTTGGTAAATATTAGCAGCCTTTTGATGTTTTCCTAATGAATTGGAAATGTCTTTTTGATATTCTTTCTTGGTAGAGCTTGATTTATTTAGAACTGGTTAGCAGATTTAGGACAAATATATTCGAAGTATCCATATATATATATAAAGAGTACTAACTATATGCAAACGTTTGATTAGAGTAAAATACACTCGTCCTTCTCTCGCTTAAAATTCCCTTATTATTGTCATCTAATTCTGAATGAAGAAATATTTCATACTTTGTCAAACCTCTTCTTTTATTCAGATGTCTTGCCATACTTTCCCAATAGAAATATGAGGCATGGATCAAATTCCTCCTCATCCTAAAGTATTATTTTCCCACCCCTTGTGTCTTGATACTATTACTACTATTATTGCTGCTATTGTTTTTTTTTTATTATATATAATTAAACAAGTGAATCATGGTGATGCTAAACAACTCAATGCCGTATAAATAAAGAAAAGAACTCATAGGTGTCCATGTATGCCCTTGTTTATTTTACAAAATAGTAATGCTTGGATAGTTAATAAATGTATTTTTGAAATAAAATTTTTTCCAATGAACTGAATTATACATGTGCGAATGCACCAGCGATTTTAAATATTTGAATTTGTTCATGAGAGGAGAGAATGTCTGAAAACCGAGAAGTTTTGCAGAATTGTTCTTGTAGGAGATTGGCATCTCGGCTTCTGGGAGTAGCAAGTCCCTGGAGTCTGGAACACTTGGGTGGATTGGTACATGTTTGAGTTTTTGTGCGCATGTCTTTCATTGGCAAATATGCACTCTTACTCTCACTGAAGTTGGAAATACTCAATCATTTGCCAAGAGTATGAATCGGCCTTAAATTTCTCCCTTTCAAAAATTAGAAACATTTTTATTAAAAAATAAGCATGGCTTTTAGATGGCTGTAACATTCTGGTGATACACCTTAAGTTCTGACCTCATATCAGTCACTGCTGTAGTTTGCTTTTGCTGCTTTTCACTTGTTTTGCTTCATTAATCGTATAAAATGTTGTTTGTTTACGAAACAATTTTTATGATAGGAGATGGCTGGTGCTGAAGATACACACGGAGACAACATAGATACTGGCAACGTCTGGCACATTTAACTGATGAATTTGCTGAGAAAAGTAATGAAGCGAACAAGTTTTCCACGGCGGCTGCAGATATCTGGCATGCCAGACAGTTTGCTGAGGAAATAGCCAGACTAGCAATAACATTTTTCTCTGTATCTTCCACTTGAGCGTCACTTGACTCTGTCAGAAGTAGGATGTAGAAGGTTGCCTTGTTCTGGTGCCTTGTAAAGCAGGTTATTAGCGGATTGTAGTTGATGTTCTTGATGAGTAGGAGATACGATCATGGAAATCATGTCACATGGAATGCTTTTCCTTCTGTAAGAACCTGCGAGGGAGGTCGAAACACTTTTGTCCATAAAGCTGAAAGCACGCAGTTTAGCAATGCTGTAATCGTTGGCAGATCCCTGGATCTATAGCATCCCTCCAGGGATCCCTTGAAAAGCGCGAGCCTTCTTCTTTGGGAGAGAGAATCTTGGCACGTGTGGCACAAAGCTCCGCCTTTCCTTGATTTCCCATAAAGCAAGGGGTCAAATTCTTACCTCTCAAGCTTATTGTGAATAGTTGACTCGAATTTAACTGGGCGACTTTTTAGCTGCCTGCAACTCTTAGGAGCGTAAAAAGGGTAGGTGAACATGCACCATGATCAACGTAAAAAATCAGGCCTTCGATATACTACAAGTCGTTCATGATATACTGCAAGTCGTTCATGATTTTGATAGTTCTCATTATACTTGTTAGAAATGGCTCGATAAAATGATGCTTTAGAAAGAATATATATATATATATATATATTGTTTCGTAGAATGTGAGTTTGTTTGACATCATCACCTTTATAGGATTATTAATATTTTTTTTTGCAGTTTAATTCCGTTTATTTAAAAAATATTATATTTTTTATGTTTTTGTTTCGATTTGTTATAGGCTGATATTCAAAATAAAATGTAATAAATAATAAAAATATTCCGATGTAATTTTAAATGGAAAGTGTTTTGAAAAATAACTGTTATTAATAAATAAAATATATTTAAGTATTTTCAGTACAGTGTTTATCATTTAATATACTACTCGTGTTATTTCTAAGGCAAAAAAAATATTTTAAAATATTTCTTTTGATTTAAAAGTAAAAATAGATATTAACCAAATTTTTTATTCTTAAAAAAAAAACTGCTCCAAAGCAAATGAACAACCAGGCCGAACACCATGTTTGAAGTTTGCGTTTTACAAGTGATTTTAGAAAGTTTTGAATTTTTTTATTTTTATTTTTTTACTTTAAATTAAAATTTTGGTGTTTTTATTTTTTTTTCATGTTAATAGTTAAAAATAATTATTTTTTAGATTATTTTCATTTGCTGATATTAAATTATTTTAAAAAAATAATAAAAAATACAATATTAATATATTATTAAATAAAAAATACTTTAAAAAACAATCTCAAATCAATTTCTCGGTAATTTGTAACCTGTTTACATTTTTTCTTAAAAAATAGAACTAGATTTCAAAAGATTGAATCATATGGTAACCCGCGCCGAGGTGGCCGAAAAGATGGGACCTTAGTGGACAAGCCGTTAATGGCGCGTAAATGAGCCACTCTTAACGGCTCTTAAGCCACGAGCCTGTAAGATTATCACTTTTGCCATCTTGAAAAAAAAGAAACAGCGAGAGAGAGAGAGAATAGAATCTTCTCCTCCGCTCCTAAAGCACAAAAATACAGCAGCCGTTTTATAAATAACGCCTTTCATTACTCGAAATTTTAAATTTCTTAACTCACTGTCAAAATTTTAAAATTTCCCTCTCCTTAAACGTCTCTTCCCCTGTCTAGATATATCCCCTGCTTGTAAATAGTCTACAGGAATTGAAGAAGAAATTTCTGAGTGACAAAAAACACACACACACATCAACAATGTCCTCCTCTAAAGGAGCTTTTCAACAATTTCAATTCTCAGGTTCTCTCTCTGTTTCTTTGCAACAAAGAATGGAATTCAAGTTCTTGTTATCTTTTTATCTATACTCTTCCTTTTGGTTATGATTTTTTTAAATATTTTTTCTTAGTTTTGCATGCCCTGTATTTTGATGAACTTTTTTATTTTTAATTTGCATAATTGAGTTTATTTTTCTTATTATTTTCATCGATTGTAATAGCAGTTAATGATACAAGAAATGCCTGGAGATTTTTCACCTCTGTTTTACAGAACAAAGTCTGTTTTTCGCATGTCCCCGTTAATTATTTTTTCATGCATCACAATGTGAAAATATTGTCTTGACGATGGTGTTGGAAAGGAAAACACCGAACAATGCGCTTTTAAGAAAAAATAATCAGGACATATCAGCATCGCTGGTTTTCTCTGGTTTTGTTCTTTCAATCTTGGAGTGTAGAAATGGTTGCTTTTATACTTTTGACCCTGGCTTTTTTATTTTTTACAAGTTTCAGAGAGTAGAGGGAAGGTTGATGTTCAGATGATTCAGAGTCTGAACCCTCAGCATATGCAGAATCACGCAGAAAGAGTTGGACATAGAGAGATGGGTGCTTCACAGTCTGAATCCGAGTTTAACTTGCGCAAGAGTTTGGCATGGGACAGTGCCTTCTTCACTAGTCCAGGTTTGCTTCCTAGGCTGAATAAACCTTCTTAAGAAGTGCTGCCGTTTGTTTTCTAAGGTTGAAAAAGTTGGAACTATGAATGTGTTTTGCTGTTCTTCCTCAGGAGTTCTGGACCCTGAAGAGTTGGAGACGCTTAGTATTCGGATTGTAGAAAATGGAGTATACACAACTGGGGGTGCGGAACCGAGGCCTGTATCCTCTCAGGCTGCAGGACCAGTAAGAAACAATGGAGTTGATGAGTGCGCTTTGCGCAAAAGTTTAGCTTGGGACAGTGCCTTCTTTACAAGTTCAGGTACCGTTTTAGATGATTTAGAAGTATATGTTGAAGCCCCATATGTAAATCAGTGCTTGTTCTTATTGTAATCTTGTATGATTTTCATGTTTAATTGATTAAGTAGTTGTAATAGCAAGTTTGCTGTTCTTAGGAGTTTTGAATGCCGAGGAGTTGTCTCTTGTAAATGGAGGATTTAGACCATCTGAAGCACATTTACTTCCTGGGATCGAAGAAGTTTGGGGTTCTACTGAATCGAACTCGACAAGAAATGCCGCTTCCTACTCCCTTGCAAGCCTTGAGATTGATCTTTTAGACAATATGAGAGCATTCATGCAAAAATCACATGAGGCACCATCCAATACGGCAACTTCAACCGGAAAAGTTAGTAGAGAAAATGAATTGCGAAGGGGCAATAGTAAGTATTTTGCTGTTTCTACAAGGATATTCATTGAGAGTGAATGAAGGCAGCTCGTTCTTTCAATTTTGGGTTGAATTCTAACTATCCTTGTCCACAATTGTTGATCATCATCCTTGTCAGGCTGCTCTACTATTTCATTCCATTGTTGAACCTCATTCGTTCTGTATATAGTTTCTCTCCATCTATTGCCATGTTAGGCCAAGCAAGCCAGCAATTTTTTGTCATACCCTTTTGCTTTTGTAAATTGTGTACTGCTCAATTTGATCTTTAAAATATCTTTTCCTTGTGCTGCTTTCACTTGTTGAATGTATCTTCTTCTCCTGTATTCACCCCAGTAATAACCTGTTCAATTCGATACTCATGCTGTTTTTTTGTCGTTTCTTCAGCTTCAACAATATTGGATGCTTCCTCCCGATTAAGAGTAAGTTGTCTTGATTCATATTCACTGCATCATTTCATTGGAACTGTACTGAGGCCTCACATATGCACCATCTGAAATGGTCATCGTTTCGCTTTAATTTCATGGTTTAGGGAGCCATCAAAGAGGTGTTTTTACAGCTTTTGCATTCACTGTCAAAACTGATGAATAGATCAGTGCCTGCTATTGTAGAGGAGCTGAATTTTTTAATGTGATTGAGCAGGTTGCACCTAACAAAGAATCCAAATCTTTTCTCAAGCCACCAAAGATATTATGCCGTGCTCGCACTTTATCCACAGCTCCCAACAAAAGGGTTTCTTTGGGTGTAAACCATGTTAAATTGGAAAACAAAGGTGCACAAGCTGCTTCTGGTAAGAATTCCAAACAATGTCTCATCATGTTCAGAAGATACTGTTGTTGGTAATGACCTCTATGTTATTCTTGTAGGGAGAACCAAGATTCTGTCAAAGAAAACTTGTATCCGGGGTTCATGCAGCATTGTCCCAAGTTCACCTTCTTCAGTTGTGCCCGCTGCTGGGAAAGATTTTGGAGGATTTTGCTGTGCTCCTAATTTCACTGGTAAATCTCCTCCAGATTCCCTGAGGAGAGCAGTTACTTCCCAAGTGTCTAGTTCTGTTTCAATCTCTAGAACTCCTTTAAAGCATTCATCTGGAATAAAAAATGACTCGATGAAATCCAGCGACTCTATCCGTTTATTAACCACGCCCAAGTCATCATCTTATACATTACCTGCTAGTTCCATAGATGGATGGTCCTCGGAATCATCTTCCATCGTTCTCAACCCAAGATCAAATGGTTTTGCTGCCATTCATGCAACCACAGCTTGCACAGGGATTTCTTCTGGCAAGGATGTCTCTCAATCAACAGATTCTCAGAGACGTCGCTACGATGAACCTTCTTTGGTACATGAAAGTCAGGAGACAAGGTTCATTACCGCACAACGAAACAAAAACTCAGAGCGAACCAGTCTTGTTCGGTGCAATGTTTCAAAAAGCTTAACATCTTCAAGTCTTCGAATGCCGTTGCCGAAGATTGGATATTTTGATGCGGTTGGTAGTTTTTCATCTGTTATTTAAACGCTTTCTGTTTTGCTAACAGTGGACAAGACAGTTTATTTCACATCTCGTGTATTCTTGTCTAGTAAGTTCTTAAAATGCACGAGGAACTCTTCTCTCAGGAAAATTCTGCGGATATAGCACCAAACGGAGGCCTGAAGTTTTCCTCTGGTGTACAGTGCAATTCTTCCAAAAACAGAAGTGTTACCAGGAATGCCAGTGGAGCTGCAAATAGAACAAGATATGGCATGCATCAGTTGGAAGGAGCCACGTCGATTTCTGAGGGTAAAACAGGCACAGATGAGCTGGTTCTGGTCTGCTTACAGGAGAAGCAGCAGCCTGGGAAAGAGCGTGAAGCTATCAAAGGGCAAGATCCTGGAAATAAAGTGCATAGAATTGATGAAGATAACAAAGAAAACATTGGTGGTTATGAAAATCAAGTTGATGGCTTGTGCAGTCGTATGGAAGGCATTACTTTTAGGAGAGAGTTAATTACGTAGTCTAAAGTTAATAGATGTCCCTCACCGCTTGCATTTTCTTTAATTTTTTGATCCGATAAACTCCACAGGAACAACATGAAAAAAAAGAGGATTTTGTAAGCTCCTTCGCCCTCTATATCGATTGTGGTCATAGACTCATAAAGCATATTGCCGGAAGAATCAATAAATTTGGGAGAAAACTTGCTCAGCAGATATATCTATGAAACTCAATACTGGTTCTCTCTCTCTCTCCCTCCTGATTCTGGGTAATCTGCTGTTGACTAATCCAGTCAATGAAGCACATGCTGGCGTGGGATGCTGCATGAAATATAGCTGAGCAACAGGGACAACTACAGAACAAGATAGCAAGCAACTAACTTTGACATAGCAGAACCATATTGAAGGGGGTCGTGAATCTGGGAATGGACACGAGTCGTTTAACAACAAGATCCAACTTTGATCGAACAGCTACATAGCCAGATTGGAAACCAGTCTATTTTAAAAAATAAAAATTATGTTATTAAATTACTTTGAGTGATATATTAAAAACAAATTTTTAAAAAATATAAAAAACATTTTTTAGTATACTTCTGATCGAAAAATAATTTAAAAAACCCAAAATCCGCATAAAATGCACAGAAACCCCATGAGCTGCTTGGCCATCTCAGATGCGGTCAATAATATAAGGTATAGCAATATAAGGTGTAGTAATGGCAACACCATGCAGAAATAAATATCATAAAATATCGTTCTGGTCAAAAATTTTGTTTCCTCAAGACAAGCAGATTCATGTTCTAAGTCATTTGCAAAATTTTGCCGTACATGATAAAGACTACTACTGTAGATTAAGGGGGAAAACAAGGACGAGAGTGGATCAAGGAAAAGCTCTCCCAGTAAAACTATGACCTTGGCTTTTCCTTCTTTTCTTTAAACAGAGCAAGAAGGGATACACCAGACACCTTCACAACCTTGAACCTGACTCCAGGAATATCTCCCACTGCGTGGCCCTTCCGCCCAAACCCAGCGATCAAAACCTCATCCTAAACAAGATAAAGGTACACATTAGCATGAATGTAAACAGGAATCGACAATGACATAGCAAGACATCTACATTTCAAGCTTTCTAATAGAAGATGGCTACAAACTAATGCCAAGGAAGCAATATGGAAAATTCACAAACTGCAAAACGATAATCAATAAAGAATTAAAGATACAGAACTGTTCCAGACTATCCACCTAGATGTCACTGTCAGGAGATACTAAGAGATCAACACTTAAAGATCACTAAATGAAGTTCCAGATAATAATCCTCTTCAAGATGAATAATCCCTTCATGCTTTATAAAAATGGAAAGAACTTACATTTTCCTCAATGTAGTTTAAACAACCATCATTGGGTACAAAGGCAGCAATCTTTTTCCCATTCTTGATCAGCTGAACTCGAGCACATTTTCGGATAGCAGAGTTTGGCTGCTTAGCCTCAATACCACTGCATAAACCAATTAACAAACATACATGCCTCAGGTGTAAGCATTAATGAATACAGTGGTATTCCTTGAAAGATGAAATAATGGGAAACCAGCCTTACATCTTCTCAAGAACAATTCCCTTAGCATGGGAAGACCCAGCAAATGGTTTCTTCCACTCATTTCCAAGGTTGGATTTCTTGTATGACTTGTCAGCCCACCTTTGCCTTCTGCGATGAGACTTCAGCTTACGCCCAGCTCCCATTCCACGAGTCTTACTGTATTGCATACAAATTCCAAGTTACAGAACTTTCCATTTTCTATAGTACTATCTAGTTACCTTTAAAGCCTATCATTAGTTGCCATGCAAGAAAAAAGAAGCAGCATTGCAAGGATTCCTCTAACTAAAACAATTGCAAATTATCTATCAGATAACGAGCACTATTTACATCTACAGATGACGACATTAAGAAATAATGCATTGATTTAAGCATTTTTTCAGCTACTTTCTTTGCGAAATCGCAATCAAGGAGAAAACTTTAACTAACATCAACCATCTAATCGTTTCAAATCAACCCAAATAACGGGTTGTGCAAAGAATCACAATAAATTATATACACTTTTAGCTCGAAACAGACATACTGACACGTATTAGTTTGAAACAACAATCCCATTATTTCAAAACACAAAGTTTAACTAAAAACCACCAACAGATCGGTAGATTCAGCTTATTTTTGTTTGCAACATTAACATAAGGACTCGAAATTTTGCATATCTAATTAAACGTTCAATAGTCAGCGACCCTTTGAGAAAAACAAAAAACCCAGTTTGAAAATAAGATCAAAAACCCAATTTAACCAAAACAGACTAAAATTTACGGTCACTGGAGCACTGTTGACTACAAACTAAGAATAACAGAAACATAACCACGGGTGATTTAACAAAATAGAATAAAAGTGTGCGTGGAGAGAGAATATGAGATAGATGCGAACCCCATTTTGGCGAAGAGAAAGTGCTGCTGGAATCAAGAGACGGGGATTGGTTGTTTAGTGCAGGGAGAGAGGCCGCCTTGTGGAGAAACACTGAGGAACCCTAATTTTGTGATTGGGCTCTATATATGCTGTTCTAAGGGCTGTTTGGTCTTTACCAAAACAAAAGGGCTGTTTGGTTGCTTGATATGTTTTTTAATTGACTAGAATAGCCTTTCTTTTGGTGTAACTACGGATACATTCTGCTGAGTGCGGCTTTTTGGTTTTTGGACCTATTGGGCCTAGGGGAGGATTGCAATTGGTCTTTCATAACTCACACTGACCCAGTAAATTTAACGGGTTCAAAGGCCCAAACATAGCCTACGCTTTCCTTCAGCCGTTGGCAACTTCGACGTACCAAAAGGGCCGAAACTTACATCGGTTGCACCGAAACAAATGCATCAAGTACATTTTGTTTTCAGATTTGTTTTATTACTATATTAAAATTATGAAGAAATATTTAAATAATATTTTTTATATCAAACACTTTTAAAAAAAAATACATAAATAATTTTATGTTTACATTATGGTAGTTTTTGTAATTATAGTTTGGAAAAAAAAAGTTCCAAGAAAATATCTTTAGTTATAGTATTTTTTTTAAAAAGTGTTCAGTTAAAATTAATAAGATAGTCTATAGGTTGGATGGCTCAATCTGTTTTTTTATTTTATCAAAAACCATTTTTCTATATTTTTTATATTTTAAAATTATTTTCATAAGTTAAAATTAAGAATAGTTAATTTAAAATAAAATAATTTATTATTTATCTGTATTTTCAAATAATGTTTTCATATAAAATAATATCAAAAATAATTTTTAAACAAATTAAAAAACAAATATTATTTGAATGTATTTTCAAGTAGGTTTTTCATATAAAAATAATATGAGGAATAATTTTTTAAAAATAAAAAAAAAATATTATTTAAATATATTTTTAAATTTGTTTTTAAAGATAAAAACAACCACTATTACAATCTCAAATACCCGTATCAATCTTAAACATAACATCCAGCCTTTAATTGATGCCTGCATGATGAAATACTTCTACCACAAGTCAATGGTCCACTTCCTCTGTTAAATCCATCGAGAGTCTCTGTTGAATTTCATTCAATCGTTTCTCTATTTTTTTTTAATATTGTAATTGAAAAACACATCACCTATCGACTCTTTAATCGGGGAAACATCAGATCTCATCAATTTTTTGTTGAAATTATATTCCTGCTGACTGTGTGATGATCAAGGACTCCGAGATTAGGCGTCGTCCAAAAGTCCGAGCTTTCACTATTTAAAAAATATTTTTATTTTATTTTTTTATATCAAATTAAATTGTTTTAATATTTTTCAATTATTTTAATATATGAAGATCAAAAATAATTTTTAAAAAATATCATTTTAATATATTTTTTAAAAAAATCACTTTTTTAAATAAATTATCCATATTTATATTTATAAAATGACACTCAATAGAGGACGGGCTTTTTTAATGGATGGTGCCTGTAAACCCATCTCAATTCGCGAGCCCTAACCCACAACTTTCATTTTTATGACCCATCTCAATTTATTCACACGTGCTAAAAACAAATTCAAAATGGAACCAAGCATTGTTCAAAACGGGCAAAGGGTATATAACAAGTGGGTTAACTCAAAAATCAGGTCGGGTTTGATGTTGGATCGGAGAAAACTTGGTGAATCCTGTTCAAACATGCACTCTCTTTTATATATCTTAGTGATATTTCTTCACTACCCTCTTCTCCTTCCTCGATCTACATAGCAAAGCTCTTTAATATATCAGTTTTTCGTAACCTGAGACATTTTTCTTTTTTGCATAATATTGTATTTTTCAATGAATTATCTCATCTAAAAAGTTAATATAGTATCAGAATTTGATGACATAGTGGTCACGAGTTCGAATCTCGTCACTCCCATTGATAAAAATATCAAACACAAGACGATATGAATCAATACAAGTTTTAAGCTCAAAAAATTTTCACTTGAAAGAACAGAGAGTGTATTAGAGAATAATATAAATCATATTCTAGATTTCAGCTAACAACTTAATAGTTTTAGTTTTTAATTGAGATAATTCTTTAACAATATCATCTCGAGACTAATACATAAATGTTAAAATAAAGCTACTCACGTTCTCACCGAGTTACCGGGTCAAGCCACCGCTCGCGGTGGTAAAAGGAAACTGAGTCTGCTACTCCAAGAAATATGAAATGATCTTAAAGTGTCGTGAATTAAAAACAAGGAAGTCCACCATGATCTAGACCATACTGAAATATGCATTGATCGTCTTACAAGAAGAGAAAACAACTGATTATTATTAATAATAATAAAAAAGACTAGCAAACTGAATTGTCCTCGAACATACAAAAATCAAACCTCATCAGCAGAGATCTGTAAACTAGCCAACTAATACATAAAGGGCATATATTATCCCTGGGATATATCCCAGAATGGTCAGCAGCAAACATATCCAGAACTCCACCTGCATATTCAATAACCAGAAAAAAAAATCAAGCAGCCGTTTTCGCCAAACGAAAGAAATATGAACATGAACCGAGGATTGCACACAAGGGTTCACAAGAAATTACTCCACAGCCATAACGCAGGAAGACCCCAACAGGTGGCAGGATAATGGCCAGAATCACTTCTAGGAATGTCTCTGAACCCATACTTTTGTCGATGGTGGTGTTGAATTTCCTGAGTGGCACCTAAGTCTAGCTACCGATGGCTTCTAGCTAATAAAGAAGAAGCAGAAGAAAGAAGACAAAACAAGATATAAATGGTGTCACGTACGGAGAGATCCAGGGTGCCACGTATGTGAAAGTTTGCACAGGTGTATAGTCTTAGCTATCCTGTAGTGTTTCTTTTGACTTGTTCTAAAAATTTGGATCTCGGACCAGATCCACACATGGCCCGGATTCAGTTATTGATAACATCAATTTCATACCCAATATCAGCAGGTGAAAAGAGCAGGATACTAATCACGAAGATGCATCTCGACTGGTCAGTTTCTAGGCTTGTTCTCTAGAGATTATTAATTTAAGTCTTATAAATTTCAGAGTTATTGAAGATTTATTTGATCATTAACTTCAAGTTCTGTAGAATTAATCGAGATGTACACATGTATATCCATGTTAGCAAAAGAAAAGAAAAGAACAGGATACTATACTGAAAAACGTGCCTGCAATTGTGGCAGCTCAGCACTCCGGCAGCAGAGGATTTGCAAACTTTTCATTCGCACTCCTTTGAAAAGCAGGTTTTCTTTACTGTACTCGGATATGCGCAAACAATATTTTTGATTATGTTATTTCAATAGATCAGCTAATGACTTGACTGATTTACAATTTTACATAATGAATGTTTCTAGCTAGCCATTTATTTCCATATGAGTGATTCAAAGAACATGTTTTGATTATCAACTTGACTCGTAACCCAAAGGAAAAATTCAAAAAAGCAGCTAGCAGATTTTCCCCATATTTCCAATAACACAATTTCCAAACAAAACAAGGAAGCATGTCGAACAACTGGTTCGATCAATGTTTTTGAACTTATTTTCTTCCTGAACAAACAAAAAATTAATGAAAATCTAAGCCTGAACAAATCTACTTTCAGCTAACTTTCTTAGTTTTTGAGGCACAATGGAGCCACAATTATTTTAGGATACAATATGATTAAGAGAAAAGCCAATTGACCATCAGGGCTGATAAGCCTCGGAAAGCTGACGACCTAGATTTTCCTAGTATTCTTTTCATTTCACCCGATCTATCCACAGAAAGGTTGTAAGAGAACAGCAAACCCTGCAAAGACAACAGCCAGCACCAGCCTTGTATTTAAGCAAATACCATGAAATGCTTTCTGCTAAAAATTACCCCTATACAAAAGAATGAAGAACATTCCTACAAGAACAGTCATTTCAGTTCAGTTCATTGGAAGAAACATCAAGTATTAAGTTACACTACAAGGGTAGCCCTTCAACTTCTTCAATTCCTGTAGTCCTAGGTATGGAGAAACCATAACTTACACTTGGTCCTGACTAAGACGACTTTGATATCTCAGACCAAGTGACTTCACTCAAAAAGCTTGCTTGCACTAACCAGAAGTACAATATAAGCAAAATTCACAGCTGGGATTTGCCCCTCCTTCAAAGATATCAAGAAAAATGTAAAATTATAATAAACTACCATCAATCTTGAGCCAAAAACCAAATCATATTCACTCTTAACAAGGTAAAGACAAAAACTTTATCATACAGTATTTAGAAAACCATAACTTTAGATTCCAATTGGAAATCTAATTAAATTGTGTCGCTGCACGCTGTTGAGTAAGAAAGTGTAATCGCAAGCAAACTTGAGTTTTTGCGGAACAGAAGATTGGTCTAAAACATTGCAGTTCTCTCTCTTAACTCCTGTGTTATACAATCTCCGAAATGCTTCTTGTAGCCTTCTTTTCCTATGTGTTTGTTGACGGATTTGAGAAGATCCCTTTAATGTATACGTTCGAAGCTTGTAATGATTTGAAACTCATTTCCACAAAAACTCCTGTATGGTTACTGAGAAAGTCCAGGAATTGACGAGAAAAGACAAAAGGAGAAAGGGGAGTTCCAATTAAAGGCTTTTCTTATTGGGCCTTATGGCTCAATGTTATAGCTCAGTTATGGGCCCCATATAGGCCCATAAGGGAGCAGAACAAAAACGGTCCGTCTTCTATAACAAAGTAAAACTGAATTGGATCTGTCTGAAGAGGAGGGAGACATCATGTCGCGAGAAAGACCAAGGAGGGCTACACTCCCTCCTGCTGAAGAGGTAATTGGATTACGAAACGAACCTTTGAACTTGTGTTTGGATGCAGAGAAAATTGGATTTGTAATTTTGTTGCTTTGATTAGCTGTATTGATATATTATGTTGAAAGTGAGGTTGATAATGGAAGGAAATATTTTGATTCTAAATTATCAAATCAGATATCACCTAAGCAGACTGGATGAAAAAAATGAAAGCTTATGATCTTTATATTTGATGTGGACTTTTGTTTGTTTGATTGTTTTTCCAAGGAAGAAGAGGTTTCTGATGGCTTTACATTGTGTTTGTGGTGTCAATTGTAGAATATTAAGAAATTGGAGAATGTGATAAACGAGGGTAATTACTATGGAGCTCAGCAGATGTACAAGTCTATCAGTGCAAGGTATTCATTTATTATGTATTTTATTTTTCGTCGAGTTCATCTTACTTTTACTGATGTTTATGCAACCTATGGTATTTGAATTTACCAAGTCTAGCTAGAGTTGAATATAAACGTGTTTTGTTATGGTAAACAACCGGGGCAGATTTACGTAAATGGATATATAAGCTTGTTCCCATATGTGCTCTTCTGAGATCATTTTTTTGTTATGATATTAAAATTCACTTTCTTATAGATACGTATCTGCTCAAAGACATTCTGAAGCTCTAGACATTCTTCACTCGGGTGCATGCCTCCAACTGAAAAATGGCCAGGTTATTCTCTTCCAATTCCTTTGTTGCTATTTCTGTCAGGTGATTTTGGCCATTTTGTATAATAACATTATTAAGTGGAAGCCAATGGGAATATGAAATTTGGCCTGTGAAAGAAAAATATTTCAGCTGGATGCTAGCTATCCAGGTTGTCTTCATAAGTTGATGTTTGGTTTATGCTCTGTCTGGTTGAAGGTTGAGTATGAGAATATAAACGATAAATTCCAGTATTATAAGAACCTTCATTAAAGCTCTGTTAACTAAAATGGATTGATGTCAAGGGTGGATGGGTAGTAGGGGTATTGGAATGGAGGAACAAAACAGCTGACTACCAGCAATTGCATCATCTGTCAATTCATTTGATTTTTTTTATGTCCTTACTCTCAAATACATGGATATACAACTGCATAGCTTCCTCTAAGACGAGATACAACCTTGCATAATTGATGTGATAGTCCAACTGAAGTGGGGTTGTTCTGTTAGCTTTAGATTTTCTTGGCCTGAAAAGCAATCTTCTACAATTGAAAAGTTCAGGCCATGGCTGTTCCGTGTTACACTTGTCATCCCATTTACTAGATCATTTACTCTCTTTTTTGTGTTGGTTTCTGAGCAGGATATCTGCATATTGTGTACATACAATGGCAGAAAAAGAAAGCATTAATAATTCCGCATCATGGAATATATTGCTGGATTCTAGACTGTTGTCATACTTCTAGAATTAGAATTCATTCTGTAATAAACCAATTTCAGGTTACTTGTGGGTCGGAGCTTGCTGTGATCTATGTGGAGACACTTGTTAAAGCAAAAGTTCCTTATGGTGATGATGTGCTTGGTTAGTATATTCTTTGTGATATTGCTTACAATGCCTCCAAACCTTCCCTTGGTCTATTTTCAATGCTATGGAATGATTCTTAATGCTTTCTATTTCTCCCTTGCTCCAACATCCTAAAAAGGGGAAAAAAGTCTCCCTTGATCTGGTCCTGGTAACTGAAATTCTGGGGTTTATATGGACATTGAAAATAAATTAGGGAAAGTGCATTGCTTGATTTTATATGGTCATGTCTCACATTTTTGTATAGCCATGCTGCTGCCTATTCAAAGTTTTAACAATGTTCATTATTAATCATGACTGAATATCTAGATCGCATTAGAAAAATCTACAAGACGTTCCCTCAGATACCTTTGCCACAAGACTTAGGAGAGGATGACGATATGCAGCAACTCAATGAAGCTCTTGGGGCTGCAAAAATACATGTAGACTGTTGCCTGTCATTCTTAAGAGCTGCTATCAAGTGAGATATCTTGTCTTCTTGTTTTTCTCTCTATTTTGGAAATTGTAATGTGCTTTTATATATAATACCTCCTATACAAGTTCTTTTGTGGAATATTTTAAGATGGTGTTTTGCCTCCCTTATCTCCTCTGTAGTTGTTAGATTGAACTGTAGAGTCCCTTTGCTGGTGGTACAAGGGTGTATATAGTAAATAAGCCTCTGTTTCTGGTGTCTTTTGTTTTCTTGGCACCAAAACCCATGATACCCTTTTCAAATTCATGTATAGATCCCACTTAATGTGGGCCATGTGGGGCTGGTTTTATTTTATAGGCTGGGGAAGCTGTTATTGCTGTGGAGCATGCATCTATGAGGGTGTTTTAGAGCATTCATGCTTCACATTTTTCTTATCCAGAGAGAGACAAAGAATGGGAAGATTTGACAGGGGGCGAGTAATGTGTGGAGTATGTAAATGTATGACAGAGAGTATCATGAGAAAGGGCTGGGAAGGTGTGATAGATTAAAACAAAACCTATGAGAGGAAAGAGGTGCAGTGTGTTTACGTGGGTCTCCAAATCTTTAATTGTTTCCTGTGGCACCGCAATTAACTGCCTTGTTGATTCTGAGCTATTTTGTTTTTAGGTGGTCAGCAGAGTTTGGAGCTCATAGGAATGGCTCTCCAGAACTGCATGTTATGCTAGCAGAATATGTTTATTCTGAATCTCCTGAGCTGGTAGGTCTGAGGTCAAAGTTTGCTTAAACTTTGGTTGAATTGATTTGTTGGTAAATAATTGCTACCGAGGTTGGCTCTTGGTATGTTTATTTTTCTTTGGCCCACTCAGAGAAGATCCTATTTCTTTTAGGTTCTTAGGGCATCTCCAACAGGGCTGCTAAAAGGGAAGCCAAAATTTAAAAAATATTATTTTAGCTTTTTTTCTCATGTTTAGCAGCTCCAACAGGGCTGCTATATTAACATGTAAAATAGCATTTTTGTAACTGAAATGCTATATCTACCACTTTATTTGAAAAAGCTATAATATTGTTGACCTTTAAACACTGATGCCGGAAAAAAAAATCACCTTACCTTGAGCAATAGCTAAAATAGCATTAACCATTGGAGTGCACACTTAAAAAAAGAAGCTTTAATTTTACTATTCAAAATGCTATATAGATCATTTAACTATTTGATTTAACATTTACCATTAGAGATGCTCTTTCAATCATTTTAGCAATGACATTGTTCATTTGATTCTCGATGGCTGTTTTCAGCTCTTAACCTGCTTCGGCAGATTTAGCAGACTTTTTTTTTCTGGTTACTAAATTTTCATTATGCCTTTGAAGTTATACTAATATTTTCTCACTATGCACTGTCTAAGTGGTGATATGGAATATAGAGGTCCATAATATGCCTGATGTGATTTTATAGATCATTTCTATATGGTGTGGTCACTGCTATATGCTACTTTTGTACAGGACATGACTAGAGTATCATATCATTTTGTTAGAGGAAACAACCTGAAGAAGTTTGCATCTGCTTTAGTCAATTTTATGGGCAAGGTTAGTCGTCTCTAATTCTATATAGATGAATATTATTCATGTGGATTGTATCTATAGTGTTCCATTAATGTCATTGCTATTGTATATTAATAACATATGTCGATGAAGTATTTTTTTAGCTAATGACTTGTGGTTATATTTAATATCTAAGATTAATGAAGTATGTCTGATTTATTAGCATCAATATCTACTGCTAAATTTTAATCTTTTATTTAGCATTTATTATCTAGAAGTCATGGTTGCTGTAATCTCATGCTGAACACACCAGAAAAAGGAGATCTACTATCCAGTAATTTGATGCCATATTTCATGCCTGTAAGTGTAGGTTTTATTTTTCCTGGCTTGTATTTTGATGGATTTTTCACCGCGCAGTGTTATCCTGGTGAAGATGATTTGGCTATTGCACGAGCAATTTTAATGTAAGCACTTCTAAAACATTAAAATATTTGCCTATGATTTAACTTTTATTAATGCAAAAATTATCTGACATGTCAATCATAACCTGCAATTCCCAATCTTTTTCCCATTATGTAACTGTAGTCATGTGAAATGCCAACTTACCAGGTAACTTTCCTCCTCTGTGATAGGTATTTAGCTATGGGTAATCTTAGAGATGCTAATTTTCTGATGGATGAGTTAAAGAAGCATGACCTTCCTCAATCAGATTTGATCCAGTTCGTCAACTACCTTCTGCCCACGTAAGTTGTATTTTTCTTCTGTGCAGGGATACCTTGTAGAGTTTAATGCTCAAATTGACTAAAAGATTCTTGTGTTACTTTTGAGACATCTTTATATGATGCTTGCTAGTAAATGGATTCATTGGAATTCTGTTGTTAAAGTAGAATAATAGCTACACCTTTTTAACCATCTACATTTGTGAGTTTTTTTCCGGGAAAGCATGTCATCTTAGATGTCTGCTCTATCCATGTTAAATTAAGCTCTGTAAATTCTTTTCTGCACAGGTTGCAAAGAGATGCTCTACCTCTTTTCAATATGCTGAGAACTAATTACAGGTCAAGCATAGACAGGGAACCTGCATTCAAAGAGGTGTGCAATTTTCTGGCTAATTAGAATTTTTGTTATTGGTTTCTATTTTCTTCAAGAATGGACGTCTTATCTTGCTGTTTCTTCTCTGCGTCATATCCTGCTGCTCTTCTTTATGATGCTATAACTTTCCTTATGTTTGTGGCTTGTGATGGCCTTTCCTGCATCTACAAATTCTAACATGATTACGGATTACGGATCAGCTACTAGATGATATTGCCGAGTTGTTCTATGGTGTACAACGTAAGAATCCCTTGCAAGGGATGTTTGGAGATATTTTCAAGGTAAAATTCTCATCTAATAGTATTCTGCAACACGTGTATTGCTGAGTTCACATGTCACATGCTTGATACTATCAACTGGGACAGAATTTGATCTCTTCAAATGTTAAGTATATAATAACAGATAATATTCCTTTCTATCTACCAAAATGCAATTCTGTCACATTTCAATGGGAGTGTTCTCTGATATTTTTTTGCAGCAGTTGGTGTGAAAATGCAAAATAATGTCGGTTCAAATGGAAGGTATAATGCATCTCACAAGCAGAATTCTTACTTGTACTGTTGAAATTAAAATTTTCAGATGATGGGTTGATGGCAACATGAAGACAATTTCAATTTGTGTCAACTGGACTAGCAACTGGACCTCTGTTGTTTTCTTAGATGAAGTGATCATCTGTTTGCAGTATTAGTAGCATAATTTGAATATTTGTAAAATAATTGTTTTTGAACAATAAAAGATCTCTTGTAATTAACCAAAAATTTTAATCCTTGCCCCCATATTCTGGGTGAGCTATTAGTAGACCACAGTGAATCAAAATTTTACTCATTCTCATTCTTCTTTTCGCCAACGTCTCCAAATATGGATACTGGCATATGCATGCAAGAACTTGAGTCTGCACTTGCGAAATTTCCAAACGCGCCAATTGAACATTTTTTTCCATCACATATTCATTCACAAAGCCAAGTATCTTGAGATTGGCGGGTACAGAGATTAGTGATAATCCATAAACCTTCAATGGTTTTGGTCTCCCGTAATTAAATCGATGTCCACGCTCGGTGACTGGAAATGGAATCGTATTTTTCCTGGGGATATTGAAAGTGCCTGCTGGTAGTAAAGATGAATTCCCGCAGACTCCTTCATAACCTACCATGGATTGCATCAGTCTATTACAGCTAGAGTAACCGTTCTTGACCTATTTTTCAGCATTAAATCCTGAGATGCATGGAATTTGAGAGCTTATATAGAAATGATTTCCTTACCTTTTTTCCCAGAAATTTAGGAATGCATATTTATTGCAACAACAGAGACATGTTTTCTGCTTCATTCCCCAAGTTCTTCCGCACTACACGTGGATAAACAAGGGGCATAATAAGCCATGTTACACATTCGATTAGTCATCTATTACAAAAACAATCCCATCTTGCTGCTTGAAGTTGTGTGTTGTGTGATCCACCACCTGCAAAGAAAGAAAGACTAAAGTCACAAAACATCCTTGATTCGTACTTGATTAGTATTTACATAATGAAATTCATAAATTGTTGACATGCCCTAAAGGGGGGCTCCTGGATGATGTTTTACAAGGTACACTGGGAATGGATTGAAGATAGTAAAACCCGATCTCAGAAGTATAAAACACAAATTTTAACTTCAGAGGATAATAGAATGAATTAAAGGGAAAATTTTCAAATCCAAGCACTGAATGGATTATTATAACCTGGTTTAACTAAAGTGTTAAGGAAGCAGATAAATAAGCTCAACTCTTACCTTCAACTAAAAGGACCTCAATGAACCACAAGTTCCAATTTGAGCACCGGCACACAACGATTTATGAGGCATGGGAGCCAAACAAAGGGGGAAAGAAAAAAGAGGGCAGGGTGGAGCTGAAGGAAGGGGCAAAGTTATAGGTGAATGCAAGATATGAAGAAACTTGCAACCATGAACGTTTATGATCACTAGAGTCGGTGTTCAGATCTGTTAAAACAGATCTGATCAGTGAAGCACGTAAATGTAATGACAGAAACCCTGTCGATATTGAATCATCAGGATCAATTGAGGTTTCCAACTTTCCTTTTTGACTCATTCTATCCCCAAGTAGGTAAACCAGATAAGTTGGCAATAGGTCATAGTTTTGATTCAATTTTTCAACAGCTAAACTCAAAACAACTCAACGTCGATTAACAGAAACACCGTGTGTGCACAAATACAAACACAAAAACAATGAGAAGCAAACGAATATCCATAGAAGATGAGTGGGAAAAAAATAGCTGGAAAAGAGAAAAAGGCTCACATTGGTGTTGCTCAATTCCAAGTTGTAGAAATCCATTGTCTGTGGCTTAAACAATGGCCCCGCATGCCAAGTTCCAACATTAAGCTTAATGAACTTGGACCCAGAGATTCTGAAAACCAGGACTTTATCAACAGCAGGAGGCACGTAAAAATGGCCGCATTTTGACTGCACAGCATCACTCCCTGCATTTTCTTTCGTTTCCACAATCGATGGCTTAGCCACTCCTAGATACCAGACCCCACCTCCAATTGATCCAAGGCATTGAGTCACATTAGCATGGTGCGTTATCGCTGAAAACTTCAGTGACCTTTTTTCCAGCTTCATAATGTAGAACCTATTGACTAGCAAAAGATATGTGTTAACATCATTCATAACACATAGCATCTATGGTGATAGTGATATCATCGAGAAAGAAATTTTTCCGTGGATGCACCACTTTTTCTGCCTATGATCGTACGGAAACTAACATTCTCCGACTGTGCAAGCAACTTGGCATAGTGTTAAGAAAACATCAAATCTAAAATCTAACATCGTGAAGTGAGATTTAAAATATGATTTATTTCATATCCAATCAAGTAAAAAAAAATTCAGGCGTGAAACTTGCACATATTTTTCTCAAATAAAATTAGGGTGAGATTCGAAACTGTAACCGTTAGGTTTATAAGATTATGATATATTTCAAAAAATCATCTCATCTAAAAACTTAAATTATTAAATGAGGTAGAAGATATAATTTATATTACTCTCGCAATACCAAAATACAGGAACAAGATTAGTGACTGTGAAGCATGTGTTTGATGTTACCTGGGAATTCCTAGGGTAAGGTTTAGCTGAGCATCTCTGGGACCAAACTCCTCACCATCAGGTGATGCCTCTATTACTTGACCATACTCTTTAAAGCTCTCTGGCGTTGCTTCAGTTGGTTTCACCACCTTCACGTTCACTGGCTGTGGATTTGATTTCCCAGAGATTTCCATTTCTCCTCTTCCTTGTCTACCCGAAAACAAAATTGAGAATCGGATCTAGTTTCTCTACCTTCTCTGGTGTCACGCTCACAGCTGCTACTTGTAGATAATAAAAAGAAAGAAAGCGGGTGGTTCCTTTATCCAGTCGCTTATGAACTTGGGGACGATGTCGTCTTTACTTAATAATACTGGAAGTGTGGTTACGGTAATTTTTAATAATAATAATATTTAATAATAAATAAATAAATAAAATTAGGCCCACTTTGCAATATAGGAGCCACCTCAAAGTTTCTCACAGGTTAGATGACGCCTTGCCCAATTCCGGCCCAAATCGATTTGGCCCGTTCGTAATTAGTCATAGCTTCATTATGTTTGCCTTTCAAAAACGATTTAAAAGAAACGACGTGATTTTTGTTCAATGAAAACCGAACGCAATGTCGTTTGAACCTTTTCCATCTCTTCCACAGCTCTCCGCCTCTCTCTCTGCAATCTGCATCTGCTCAAAAACCCTAAAACTCTCTAATCAAAGCTTGAAACTTTTTAACAATGGAAACTCCACCACGAGATCCCCAAAACTGTAAATCACAATCAGAACAACACCTCTTAGAAACCCTAACAAAAATCCTAACATCAGAAAACTTCTCCTTTGAATCCCTAAACCCCTACATGCCTCATCTCTCCACTAACCTTGCCCTCTTAATTTCTTTATTAAATTCAAAAACCCTAACTCAAAACCCTAACACTCTCCTTCAGTTTTACACGTACCTCCCTCCTTCAATTACCTACAACTCTCCTCTCCCTCTAGTCTCTCTTCTCCCTTCAATTCTCCGGTGCCGCCATTTCCACACTGCCAAATCCCTTCTTTTCTCCTTTATCTCAGTCGACAAATCGAGCTCCCTTCATCACCTCCTCCTCCATCCTCAAAAAATCAACAACCCCGTCTCCTGTTTGCACATTTCGAAGCCTCTTCTTGATGTTTCCATTGGAGCCTATGTTGCGTGCGGTAGGCCCCATCAAGCTGCGCAAATCTTTAACAGAATGAAGAGGTTGGGTATGCAGCCTACTTTGTTAACTTGCAATACTTTGTTGAATGCTTTGGTGAGATACCCGTCTTCGCATTCAATCAGATTGTCTAAAGCTGTTTTTTCTGATTTTATTAAGATTGGAGTTAAGATTAATACCAACAGTTTTAATATTTTGATTTATGGATCTTGCATGGAGAACAGGTTTGGTGAAGCCATAAGGGTTTTGGGTAAAATGGGGGATTATGGATGTCCGCCAGATAACATTACTTATAATACAATTTTGGATGGCCTGTGTAAGAAAGGGAGGTTAAATGAGGCTAGGGAGTTGTTGTTGGATATGAAAAATAAAGGCTTGTTCCCGAATCGGACCACGTTTAATATATTGGTTGTGGGGTGCTGTAAGTTAGGGTGGTTAAAGGAGGCAGCGAGTATTATTGAATTAATGTCGCAGAATAATGTGGTGCCGGATGTTTGGACATATAATGTGATGATTGGTGGGTTTTGTAAACAGGGTAGGATTGATGAGGCATTGAGGTTAAGGGAAGAGATAGAGAGTTTGAAGCTGTCACCTGATGTGGTAACGTTTAATACTTTAATTAATGGGTGTTTTGAACATGGGAGTAGCGAGGAGGGGTTTAAATTGATCGATGAGATGGAAGGGAGAGGAATGAAGCTGAATTCAGTTACATATAATGTGATGGTTAAGTGGTTTGTGAAGAAAGGGAAAATGGATGAAGTGGATAAGACTGTTAGAAAGATGGAAGAAAGTGGTTGTTTGCCAGATATTTTTACTTATAATACCTTGATAAGTTGGCATTGTAAGGTGGGGAAGATGGATGAAGCATTCCAATTGATGGATGAAATGGGGAGGAAAGGTCTGAAGATGGACGGCGTGACTCTTAACACCATGCTTCATGCCCTTTGTAGGGAGAGGAAGCTTGATGAGGCACACGACTTGCTTTGCAGTGCTCATAGGCGAGGCTATTTTGTTGATGAGGTTAGTTATGGCACTCTGATCATGGGATATTTTAAGCATGAAAAGGCAAGTCATGCTTTGAGGCTTTGGGATGAGATGAAGGAGAAAGGGGTCATTCCAAGTATTATCACCTATAACTCTATGATTGCAGGCTTATGCCAAATTAGAAAAACTTATCAAGCAATAGACAAGCTGGATGAACTTCTGGAGAGCGGTTTGGTCCCTAATGAAATTACATACAACACAATTATTCATGGATATTGTCAGGAGGGTCAAGTTGAGAAAGCATTTCAGTTCTACAACAAAATGGTTGAGAAAAACTTTAAGCCAGATGTAGTTACTTGTAATACTCTTCTTTGTGGGCTTTGCAAAGAAGGTATGCTTGAAAAGGCTCTTAAGCTCTTCAACACATGGATTTCAAAGGGAAAAGATGTTGATGCCGTTTCATACAACACAATAATTCTAGCCCTTTGCAAAGAGAAGAGATTTGGAGAAGCCTTCGATCTTCTTGCTGAAATGGAGGAAAAGAAACTAGGACCTGATTATTACACATATAATGCCATTCTCAGTGGGCTTACTGATGCTGGAAGGATGAAAGATGCAGAGGAGTTCATATCAAAAATTGCTGAGAAAGGAAAATCAGAGTATCAGTTTTTAGAATTGGGAAAGAGGCAGGATGCAAGGACCAGTGAGATTCCCCAGGAACCTCATCCAGATGCGATTGCTTATTCAAACAAGATTAATGAGCTTTGTTCTCAAGGGAGGTACAAGGATGCAATGAAAATTTTCCATGAATCGGCTCAAAAAAACATCGTCTTACTTAAATCTACTTACCTTAATCTTATGGATGGCCTTATTAAGAGGAGGAAAAGCACATCAAAAGCACATCGTCTTACTTAAATCTACTTACATTAATCTGATGGATGGCCTTATTAAGAGGAGGAAAAGCACATCAAAAGGCATGTTATCTTCGTGACTTTTTATTGGGGTTGTTCTGGAAAGTGTTGATTTGGAGAAGGCTCATCGTCATGCTTAGCTCAGAATCATCAGGATTTGAACTCGAACCGAGTTTAAGTAATTTTTTGTATCAAGTTTCTTCAAGTTAAACAACCTCAAGAGATAATTTTCTGGGAAAAGATTTGAGCCGAGTTACAGTAATATTTTGGATCAAGTTTCTTCATTTTAAACAACTTGAAGAGATACTTTTCTGGCAAAAGATTCAAGAAGGGTGCCGTGCTCTGGGTAAAAAAAAGTGTGAAGGATTAGAGTCTGCCTTCTCAAAGCCAAAGAAGGGGAACGTACACCAACCCTGAAAGAGGAGAGTTGCAGTCCTACCAAATTACACTGAGCTTTTGTTCCTCAAAAGTCCTGATATTTCTAGCTCTGTAGTCTTTACTCCTATTCTTTTGTATACTGTCGTGTTGATAGCCATATGCATCATATATGATAGAATAAAATTTATGTACAATTGCTGCGTAAAACAGTGCAATACATCTAACCTTCCTATAGCTGCATATATGGCAGAATCAAAATTTTGTATAATTGCTGCGTAAAACAGTGCAATAAAATCTCACCTTTCTATTGCTGGGATCATTTTGGATTGTGTTATCTCAGGTTTAATCGCATTGTTCCGTTTCATGTAAGAATTGATGTACTTGAAAAAACCTGTTTGTCTCGGGTAAGCATGCTACTGATACATGACAGTTGGAACAGAAGAATAGCTCCAGTTTGTGGATGAAATTTAAGGTCCCCAAGCTTCTGCTAAAGATCCATATGCTATACAATTTGAACCTGAGTATCTGCTCTACGGATACTGGGATTTGCAGATCAGATATCCATTTATAGCAGAATCTATTTCAGTAGTTTATTTTAATTTATCTGTGTGAAGCTCCAAGGAATCAGCAGCGGGGACTAATCGGCTTTGCCAAGCGTAGCATGGTTGCTCAGTTGTTCTTCCATTCTGATCCCTGTAAAAAAAAGTGAGGTCTGACGAATACGCTAGAAGTGGTTGCGTTAAAACATTTATATTAATTTAATGCAGGACTTTGGGTTAGTGGAGGTTTTGTCCCTGAAGAAGTGCTGCATACATGCCTTGTATCTTAACTTTGTCAGTTGTTCATGGTCAAGCAGAACGAAGCATTAGCAATATCCAAGGTATGAGAATCTATACTTTTTCTAAAGATCTTGGACGCTTTCCTTCTTGATAAAGTCACCACCTGCAACTCTTTTCAGCTAAAATGAGAATATCAATTTAAGTGAATATCTAATGTTTCCAATGTGCGCCACCTTCTCTTTTTAGATGCAATGAGTTGGTGCTTTATGATCGCATTGATTGTATTGTCTAATCAGAGTCCTAAATGAGCGTGGCATGATGACAAAGAGCTTGAAATCTATATAATAGATTTCGAGTTTGAGTCACATCATACATTCTCGTAAAAGTCTGGAACAACCGGGATTTTATCTGTATATTTTTGTAAGAATCTGGAACAGCCAGTATTTTATTCATTCACTTGTATCCACAAAATACATTTTCCAAGTAATAGAGTTTCTCGAATAAAAAAAAATTAATCAGAAATTAACGAGGATGCTCATGGTACAATTTAGCTTCAGGCAGCTGTCTGCACTATATTTTCTCAAACAATATTTTATCCCAGTTTCTGTTCAAGCCATAAAGTCCACAAACACCCTGTATCAAACCACTTTAGGTCACGAATTTTTTAAACAGGAGACATTCTAGCAAAGTTTGGACCTTGACCCTTGTGAGATGGGAAGGAGAAGTCTCCCCCAACCTTATCCTGTTTGGCGTGCTTCATTGTTAAGCATTCATATTTTCTAGCAAAGACCTAAAGCTGCTACGGTGGCATGCACATGCTTCTTGTTAAGAGAAACAGTAGCCCATGAATTTATCGTGTGTGGAAATTGTGTCAACAGGGCAAGACTGGATTTTTCTTCGCCAAACATATGGGGAGAGAAAAAAAAACAAAGAGTTGTGCAGTTATTTTTCTTTTCCACTCATCATCATATGACCGAGCGATCAGTTGTTTGGAAATTCTCGCCTAAAATGCAATTTCCAGAACCCAATTGTTGAATTTTATTGCAAAACACCATGTTCTTCTCTGTGAATTTTCTTCAGAAACTAAAGACAATTTTACAATCCATGCATCCATTTCAGATTCTCTTACTTTTCTCCACAACTTTGCTCAGTTTATACTAAACCAGAACAAATTATCAGCTTCTTTTCCTTTCCGTTAACTAATGAGAGCACAATCACTATCCAAATTGACCAGCCGATAGCGATTTTTGGCTAACTTCTGAACTCGTATAAGCTAATAGACAAAACTATTTACTTTGAAAGACATTTTTCTTCTTCAAATTAACGGGTGCCCTTACATTTACATCTCTTTTTTCTAGAAGGTCATTTGAAATAGATTCAAGAAAATAAAAAATAAAACCATCTAGTAAGAACTTGGGATAAATAGTTTGTTCTCCCTGTAGTTTCAAGTTCGAACCTTATGGTTGCTAATATAGTGATGATCACCGAAGATTTATATAGTTGTTAATTTCAAGATCTGTAGGATTAGTCGAGATATACGTAAGTTTGTCCGGTCATGCACGTAAATCAAAAAAAGAAAAATAATATAAAGGAAGAAACCGTGTGACAAAAAGCCTTGCAAAAATTATTCAAACTAAGCAATGACGCGTGGACCTTAATGGAAGCTAGTGCAATCCAATTAGTTTGAGATATTGCTTGAGATCTAATTATTTAAACTCATCAGCTGCACTGAACTGCTTGATTATGAGATCGAGTGATTAGGATGTCTGGTTTATTTACTTCAAATTCCATGTGAAGTCCTCTCTCGTGAGTATCATGCCTGCAGGCAACAAAAAAAATGATTGTAACTCATAATACAATTGAGATTTACTTCTCTTTTTTTTATTTTCTCATAATTAAGAATAAGGTTTTTGAGAAGGCGTTGAATGGACTAGTCTGGTAATGACCAGTCATTTTCGAACGAAGGCATTCTTGGTTGGAATATCTGATTTGATTTTTATGAAGATTTATTTTTTAAAATTCCTCACGTTTCGTTATTGAGGTGAAAATTAATTTTTTTAATCTTTTTATATATATATATATATATATATATATATAATCTGGAAACGAAATGGGAATTTTTTTTTTTATTGGTGGCAGGAAATTATTGCGATGGTGATGATTAATTGCGTTGGGTCTTAGCTATTTTAAGAAAGCATGCGCACACCCCCGGCCAGAAAATGGTTTCTGCGGTCTTATAAATGGTCGGGGGGTGACATTACACCTACCACTTACGAAGCAAAATCAATTATCTTGTGGCATCATTAATGATTTCCCTAAGATAAAAGGTGTGTGCAGAAAATAATTTATCAAACACCAAAACTATAGTGTAATCAGTAAAAGAATCTATATTGCATCGTGGAACAGCCGGTTGGACCGTCTAAGACTTTTCTATCTGCTATGTGTATAGTCAAAGTCATAGTTGTCAATACTGTTCCGATCGCCGTTCTGATTTTTTGATTGGAACGGAACGTTCCGGTTTCGAAGAGTTCCGGCATGCCGTTACGGTGTCGTACTGCTCAGATATAATTAATTATATATATATGGAAAAAAATAAAATATTAATTTAGCAAGCATAATTAAAATTTAAATTCTTTTTTATTTAAAATATTTTGGTGTTTTTAAATTATTTTGATGTATAGATGTCAAAAATAATTTTTTAAACCCGGAACAGAACCGAGACATTTCGGCTGAAATTTTACTAGAATTTCAGGAACGGACCGAAATTAAAACCGGAACAAAAACGACGTCGTTTTATCCCGGTTTTATAAATGAAACGACACGTTCCGGCTGGAACGGAACGGATCTGATATCTATGGTCAAGGCCTCATCTCTCTGATCCCGTTTCAAACATCTCTTGGTCTCACCATTTATTCTAATTTTGTAGGCTAATTCCTCCTTTCTCTCTTTTTTAATCATAGCTCTTCGGCCTAATCTAGACTAATTAGTGTTTATAAACGTGACTCGCAATGATCCAGAACCTGGCTGGCTACCAAGTGATTCAAGATGCTTGCTGTATCATCTGCGCGTACATGTTTGATCTCCTGTGTGTACAGTGGAAACAAACAGCAAGGATTCAATGTTGGTGGGGGTTAAATAATTCCAGCATGATTTTGGGTGCGAAAAAGGAATTTGAATAGATTGGTGGCTAATTTATTATAAACATTTGTTGACTTTAGGACAATTTGACATGAGTATTAGGTTGCTGAGAATTTAATAGCGAAATTTAAGAAATGTTAAAGTCGCTTGTCACAGGATCATGACTTGTGTCCATCATGGTTAATAATTAAGTTTAGGTTCAATTTACTTTTTTTACCCTTGTATTGCATGGGAGGGTAATAAGTAGTTTTTAAACTTGGCTTTGGTCCACACGCCAAAGACTCGCTGTCTGTCTCGAATAGGACAAGAGAAGTTGAGAAATGAATCCACTGGAAAAAATTCAGGCAGGGTACTATGCAGTCAATAATATTTGGTGTGAATTTCGAATTAGAAAACTTCAGAGTGGACTAATTAAATTAGTGGTTTACGGTACTTGTCGTGTACATTTTTTTTTTTTAAATCCATGAAGATTTTGCCTTTTTGCAGTATTATTATATATGGTTTCATGGAATTAGAAGTCACAAACAAAATGTTCATTTCTTTTTATATATATATTAAAAAATCCTTGAAAAATATATTTTGTGGGTTAAGGTGAACGAGTAAAACTTAGATTATCTCAAACTCTTACAAGAGATATATATATCCTGATTTGAATTAGAATAGATCACAAGTTTTTTTATCATCATATCACATCCCTTGATGAGATGTTCACTTACCCTTTTGCTTTGAAAACATGTTGTTCAGGGATGCATGGATTCATTATGTATATGCTAATGTTAATTCAAGTATATTTTCTTGATTTTAAATGTGTATATTATATTTGTTTTAAGTTGAAAAGGAAAATCTTAGTTTAATCTCAACATATGAAAATCACTCAAAAATACTGACAAGTCTTAAAATCCAAGATACTTAGGAATATGGTCGATGTGTTGAGTAATTTGTTAATATATCAGTCCAAGCAAATCTAATATGCTCTCTATGGTCAAGGTATTTGGTAGTTTGAAATGAAAAGCTTAGAGGGTTGATAACTAGCAACAGATAATGTCGGGGAAGTCAAGTGATTGGTCATTTTAGTAGCAGCAAGTTATACACAGTAAGCTAGATGATCGATAATTATTACCTATAAAAGATCGTTTTTTATGGATGTAGGGACTTTTCAATGCTAAATTCACTAATTTTATAATAATGTTCATATATAGATCTTTTTTAATCCTTTGTATGTTAGGATTTTAGAAGCCTGAGGAGTTTGACATAGAACAACAGTTATGATAATTAATGTCATCTAACACTAGCTAATGGAAGGACATTCAAAGTATCAATCATGTACAAGAGTATTGCTAAGGAACAAACGACCCTTTAAAGGATTCTCGTGATTGTCATCATGTTTACTATCTTTACTATAGTATAATCATCTTTAGGTGTCCAATACAGATGGTGGTCATGGTGTTTGGATGTTGTATACTAGCGAGGATGTAAAAACTGTCAGAGTGATAAGGATTGATTTTAACCTTAGGTTGTCAATACTGCCCGAGTGATGATTTGTTTGGTATCCTAAACCAACCATGTCTTAGTTATATGTCATAGAGTTACCTATAACTATCAAAAACAAGTTTTACAAATTGATAAAAAAAAAATATTATCTGGATCAGACCCTCTAAAGTAAAAAAAAAAAAAAAGGTCTAAGCATATTGCCATAACCCAAGCATGTTGTGCTTTAGATTCGCTCCCGAGCACTCCGGGCTCGGGTCTTTTCCATACCCTGTACCCGAGCCGAAGCTTCTTGGGTGTCGGGCTCGGGTTATCGAGCTTGAGTCCTAGATTTGAGTTCATTTTGGAGGAATGTTTTGGTTCCATCTAGGCTACCAACATATAAATAAAAACAACTATAACAAACATATAAATTGATTAATTAATATCAAGATGAGGGCTTCTATAATTACTCAAGCTAATTTAAAATTAATATGAGTGACTCGAGAGTAGAAACCTAACAAAGGCACCACATTGAAATAAAGAATAGGCAAGAAAAATACTGTCCAACTACTTCGCACTACAAACCATGTTGAAGACCCAAAAATTTCTAACTTGAAGAAAGAGTGGCGTTCGAGCGTAGAAATATTACGAAGAGAAAACAAAAGTCTCTTTTAAAAGGTCGCTCTGCGGGACTTTTCATTACAAAATGAAGATGATAAGGATCCTCTTCTCTCTCTCATTTTCTTGCTCCCCCACGAGCCATCGGCTCTCACCCAACTAGTGACCCACCACCATGGACAATTCGAGCTTAAATCTCCAGTCATTATCTCTAATACTCGCCACGTCATGCAGTTTACTAGTTGGAAAAATTATAGGTTATTCAATATAATTTATATTATAGAACGTCGATACTTTAATATTTTAGAAGAGATAGTGTAAAATTTTGTTAACTCAGTCATCGAGTTTGAATATTAAAAAATAATTTAAATTATATTCCGAAATTGCATCTAATAATTTAACAGTTTTTTTTATCTATTCATAATTCCTCGTTAAAAAGTCGGCACCGGATGAATTAATTCGGATGGCAAGATCGGCGGCCAGGTGGCATTCTCTTTGTAGTCGAGGCTTTACTTTAAAACCATCTTTTTCCCATGCAGACGGCAATATCTCGAAGAGACAGAGCAGCGTTCTTGACGTCTCCATTACATAACGCCAGTGCCTGCCTATCTATGAACACATCTTTGCACGTGATCATTTCTGTAGTGCTGTGGAATAGAAACGGCCGTTAATTATTCAGACTAGTGGAGCGAAGCCAGAACTACTGCTGCTTCATCAACCTTGAGATTCTATAACAAGGTCTCTTGGTAAGTGATTCGACAGGTTGGTACCAAGATGATCGATCCGCATCTACTTACGTTTAATTAACTCACAGACAAGACCTGTAACAAAAAACATCACTGCAGATTCAGGAAACTGGACAGATGTGTGGCTCTGATCACTGGAACACAGGTTTGAAAGCGATGTTGTTTACGATAACATAGCCGAAGGTAGTTTTATATCTATAACTGGTGTACGACGACGTATGCTGGGGATTGCATTGCATAGTGCTGCTTGAAGCCAATTTTGTCTCCCGAGTCCTGATAGGACGAGTACTGGTATGGAGTTAGTAATGGGCGATACCTACTTAAATTTGAACGACTTGGCAATGATGGAGGGCTACCAAAAAGAATCCATGTAGATTATCAGTCAAATCCTGCAGCGAAGGAGGATGTGAAGTTGCTGTCCATCCATCGATTTCTTTTTCAGAACATGATTTATATTTCAGAGCACAGCAAGTAATTCTAGGTTTCGATGGGATTTTTTAAATGGGATTGTAAAATGGAGTTATATTCCTTGCCACTTGGTCGATAAAATTATAATATTCTTAGTCTAAAACATAATTTTATATGAATTCATCATCAACGTCTAAACCTCTACTTCACAGTGAGTCAGCTCTCAAAAGAGGCCGGTTGTTGAACATTCATTTTAATGATTTTATTTTCTTAATTAATTAATTAATTTGAATATGCTAAAGAATGCACACAAAAAAATAATAATCATACCAGCGAATGATTATATATATATATATATATATATATATATATATATATATATTAAGAGATTGTAAAAATCAAATCTGTTTTGTATTCATTTTGCTTACAGTATATATACACGATTGATTAACAACTTTCATTATGAAGATCCTTATCTAATTACAGTAGTACACTAGCAAGTACACTCTGCTATCAATTGCAGATCGGATTGTTTGTTACGGGCCGAGTCTGCTGTGTGTGTTGCGATCGATATTTGGTGCAGTCGCGGAGTTCTTCAAGGAGCCGTTACAGGCTAATATGCCCCTCAAGATGGAGCACGGGATGTGAGTCCAATCTTGGATTTAAGGTCCAGAAAGCGTATGCGCTGGAGAGGTTTGGTCAGTGCATCGGCAAGTTGATCCGCAGACGAAACATGAGCAACCCGTAAAGCACCACTTTGTACTTGATCCCGAATAAAATGATAGTCAATGGCAACATGCTTCATGCGGGAGTGAAAAACGGGATTAGAACAGAGCTGAGTGGCACCTACATTATCACAATATAGAACTGGACATGATTGAAGATGTATCCCAAGATCAGTGAGTAGAAAACAAAGCCAGTTGAGCTCGGTTGTAGCATTAGCGACGGATCGATATTCAGCTTCGGTTGATGAACGAGCAATGGTCTTTTGCTTTTTAGAGCTCCAGGAAATGGGATTTCGGCCAAGGTAGATTACATAAGCACTGGTGGATGAAAAATCATCCTTGTCCCCTGCCCAATCTGCGTCTGAATAGGCATGGAGTGACAGGGGTGAGCTACGGTGGAGTTGAAGACAATCATTTTTCGTGCCACAAAGATAACGTAGCAGACGTTTAACATAATTCCAGTGATCAATCGTAGGCATGTGCATGTATTGGGAGAGCTTGTTAACAAAGAAATGCCAAATCGAGTCTTGTAATCAACAAATATTGGAGACTACCCACAATGGTGCGGTATGGAGTGGGATCAGTTAAGACAGTGCCCGTCTTCATCAATGATGGATTTGGTGGAAGTGGGGTGGACACTGGCTTGGCATCTGCCATCTTGTGTCGGGTGAGAATGTCTTGAATGTAACGCCTTTGAGATAACTGAATGCCAAGATGATTATGGACAACCTCTACACCCAGGAAGTAGGAGAGTGGACCGAGATCTTTGAGAGAAAACCTGTGGGCAAGAGAATTCACAAAAGTTTCAATCAAGGTAGGGTTGTCACCCGTGATTATTAAGTCGTCCACATAAACAAGTATGAACAATTTGTGTTTGTCAGTTTGAAGAATGAATAAGGAAGCATCGGCATGAGAGTTCCTGAAGCCAGAGTGAAGCAGGAATGACCGAAGTTCTTGATACCATGCTCGAGGAGCCTGTTTAAGGCCATAAATCGCCTTGCGAAGTTGACACACATAAGAGGGACGATCTTGATCAATGAAGCCTTGTGGCTGTTGCATGTGGACAGTCTCCGAGAGATGGCCTTGAAGAAAGGCGTTGTTAATGTCCAGTTGACGTAGAGACCATCCTTGAGAGACTGCAAGACCAAGAACCACCCGAATAGTTGCAGGCTTCACAACTGGACTGAAAGTGTCCAAATAATCAACCCCTGGGCGTTGATGAAACCCCTTGGCGACAAGGCGTGCTTTGAACCTGTTAAGAGAACCATCACTGTTACGTTTAACTCGAAAAATCCATTTACATCCAACTATATTTTGGGCAGGATCAGGGGGGACAAGATCCCATGTTCCATTGCGGACTAAGGCATCAAATTCTTCAGACATGGCGTGACGCCATCGTGGGTCAAGAAGAGCTTTGGTCACCGTGGGTCGGTTCAAGGTCACCGTGTGTGTTGAGTTGGGTATGAAGATTAAGCTTGGTTATGGGTTTGTGGATGTTGTTTTTAGCTCGAGTGGTCATGGGATGTGTGGGAATAGTGTGAGAATGTAGGGACGGATGGGGTGCTGGAATGCTGGTGTTGGGAACGGGTGGGATGGGTACAGTATGTGAATTAGGGGTGGGAGGAGACGGTTTTGGGCATGTAGGCTGGATGGGGATTAAGGAAGAGGATGATAAGGGAGCAGTGGGTGAAGGTGAATGGAGGTTACGTGGTCGGGATTGAATGGGTAGAGGAAAAATATCCGGAGGTGGTGTAGAGATGGGATTGTGATGAAAGGGTGATGTAGGTGTCCAGGTAGATATAGATAAGGGTGGGTCGACGTGGAGGAACTAGTCTTCGAGTGGAAAAGGGAATTGATTTTCAACAAACTTAACGTGACGAGAAACAAATATTTTTGAGCTGGAGGGATCGAGACAGAGATAAGCACTTTGTGTGAGTGAATAGCCAAGGAATACACACGGTTTGGACCGTGAGTCAAGTTTATGAGTCGAGTAGGGTCGAAGCCATGGGTAGCACAGCGACCAAAGACTCGGAGTTTAGAGTAATTGGGGGGTTTGGAAAATATTTTTTGGTAGGGCGACGAGAAATTTAGTGTGGGTGTGGGTAATCGATTTATGAGGTAAACGGCAGTTGCAAAAGCATGATTCCAATAAGACAGAGGTATCGAGGAATGAGTGAGTAAAGCAAGACCAGTTTCGACTATATGGCGATGGCGCTGCTCGAGTAGCCATTGTGTTCTGGTGTGTGTGGAGGAGTAGTCAGGTGAGAGATGCCATGTTTGGACAGAGAGCTGGCGAGTGAAATATATTCACCTCCATTGTCAGTGTAAAGAGTGTGAATGGAAGTGTCAAAATATTTTTCAACAATGGCCTTGAAGCGTAAAAATACTTCTTTGACATCCGATTTGTATTTGATGGGATAAAACCAGATATACTTTGTAAAATGGTCAACAAATATAACATAATATTTGAAACCATTGTAAGAGATGACCGGGGATGTCCACACATCGGAAAATATTATTTCGAGAGGTCTGTGGGAAACTATTGTTGATGTGGAAAAAGGCAACTTGTGACTTTTATTGCAAAGACACGCATTACATGATTGATTGGCGGATAAAGGGAAGATACATTGAGTTTATAGCTGGACACAATGTATTTTAAAATTGAAAATGCAGGATGACCTAGGCGATGATGCCACTCGAAGGCGATGGGTTTGACAATTGAAAAGGCCGAAGCGGAAGGACGATGGCCATTCGTAGACGCCATCCCTAGTCTGTCCTCGAAGGAGGATTGTCCTCGTGAGGAGGTCCTTAACAAGGAAAACATAGGGTAAGAATTGATTGAGATATTGTTGGAAATGCAAAATTGAGAGATAGAGATTAAATTCTTTTTCATGGAAGGAACACAGAGAACATTATCCAAAGAAAGATTACGAGTGGGGGTTTTGAGAAGAGTGGAACCAGTGTGAGAGATGGGAAGTGTTGTGCCGTCGCCGATCATGATGTCATCGGAGCCATTGTAAGGAGCATGAAGGGAGAGATTGTGAAGATCCGAGGTCACATGATGGGATGCCCCACTCGTCCGGGAGCCACGAAGGTGTGTTGGGTGGGTGAGTTGCTAAAAGAGCTTGAGGTCGCCAAGGGTTTCCTTGATGGTCGGGCGCAGAATGAATGGGGACAAGACGAAAGGAAGGGCACTCGATTTGCAGTGTGGCCTTGAATGCGGCAGATCTGGCAATAGCCCAAATAGGGTCTTGGGGAATGTCTGAGAGATGGAGAGGAAGTGGGTTTGTGGGGAGGTGGTGGTGTGGAGCGATTTGAGGGATGATAGGAAGGGCGCCAGGGGCCAGTGTTGCTGGAACGGGTGATTGGTGGGCGCCAACTTCGATTAGGAGTGCGATGGGTTGGATTGGCAGTGGCTGGAAAATAAGGGGAAGCAGGGGAATGAGATTGAGTTTGCAGAGAGGCTTCAAAATTGAGAAGCTTTTCATGAAGCTCTTCAAAGGTAATGGAGGTGTCGCGCGCTTGAACAGCTCGAACTAGTTCTCGGTACTCCTCACCAAGACCATCTAGTATCTTGTCCGTGATTTCTTCTTCATCCATGGGAGCCCCAAGAAGAGCTAGGTCATCGGCCGTGTTTTGATAATCTGCATAAATTCGAAATGCCAAGGTTGCTGATAGTGATTTGTTTGAGTGGTGTTTGAGTTGCTTGATCGCGGCCACGAGATGGCTTTGCATAGGTGTTGGCTAAAATAGACCAGGCTTGCCTGGAGGTGGTGGCTTGAGCAATAAATGGTATGATTGTTGGTGAGATGGATGCTATAATTGCATTGAGGATCAATTGATCCTGTCGAATCCAGAAACTGTGAAGAGGATTGGGAGTAGTGGTATTTTCTTGAATAGTCGGTGGGCATGGTTTGGAACCATCGATATACCCAACAAGATCATGACCTATGAACAACGTCTGGAACCGAAGTTTCCAGGAGATATAGTTTGTGGAGTTGAGTTTAAGAGGAGCCTGAGCAAGCAACATTGATGTCGATGAGGGATGGTTGGGTTTCATTGGTGTGTAAAATGGTGGCAGAGTGTGCGTCTGAGGCCATGGAGGTCGTGAAAAAAGAGAGAGAGGGAGACGATGAAAAAATTAGAGCTCGATACCATAAGAGATTGTAAAAATCAAATCTGCTTTTGTATTCATTTTGCTTCGTATATATACACGATTGATTAACAACTTTCATTATGAAGATCCTTATCTAATTACAAGTAGTACACTAGCGAGTACACTCTGCTATCAATTGCAGATCCAGATTGTTTGTTACGGGCGAGTCTGCTGTGTGTGTTGCTGATCGATATTTGGTGCAGTCTGCAGGTTCTTCAAGGAGCAGTTACAGGCTAATATATATATATATATATTCTCTCTCTCTCTCCTTATATTTTTTTTTATTGTTTTATATAACAATATCTAAAAACACTAAAAAAATACTTTTAAAATTAAAAAAAATACCCTTAAAAACATTTCAAGCACGAGTTTAATCGATTGGTTTTCGTCGTAATCGTGTTTTAGTAGACCTTCTTGTATAAAATTGACCAATTCTTCAACCCTAATTTTCTATTGAATTTTCCTGTGGATTCTGTTTCCATCCTGCTCTCTCTGATCTCATCTACAGTTCCCTGAAGAAGATTTTTTGATATATAGACAGTGGAAGATAATAAAAGTTTTCGACGTATATATAACGCGTCAACCATTGCTTCTGTAATTTATTATTGTAATTATTTATGTATTGATTTTAAAAATAATTTTTAGTTAAAAAACAACTAATATAACACTATTAAATAGACCTTGGGTTGTTGTGCTTTTTATGTTTCTAAGTTATTTTAATATAATAGTTATTAAATAAAAGATCATTTTAATGTATTTTTAAATAAAAAATAACTTGTACTGTAATATCAAGTATTATCTTAAAAGAAATACTGATATTTTAATTTTCACATTGAAGATAAATGTTAAGACTTGACCCGAAATGTCGTGATTTTCTGTGTAGAAAAGGCAACATATATGCATATTAAAATGACAAAAAAATCAATGTTAGGCACAATTAATTTGTTTGTTACCTTGAAAACACAAGTGTACAACTACAAATTTGATAATCCGTAGCTAGCACTGAAAGAAACTTCTCTGAATTAACTTCTCTGATACTGTAGGACTCTTCCCAAGCTCTCTTGTCTTATACTATGGTATTATGTTAGTAGATATTTTTTAAAATATATTTTATTTTCAATTAAATTAAATTTATTTTAATTTTTATTTCTAAAAAACACGTTTTTAATATCAGCATTTTAAATTATTCATAAATATCAAATAAGCTATTTTAAGCAAAAACAAATAATATTTTTTTCAAAAATATTTTTAAAATGTAAAATAAACATGTTACAAATAGATAAAAATAATAATAAAAAAGGTAGAGTTTTGTAAAAAAAAACCAAAAAAAATATTTTTCTGATTTTTTTTAAAATCATATTTATTTTATATCTATATTTTTATTTTTCCAATCAAATACGCTGTGTTTTTTTTACATGCAAAGTAACCGCACGCAATACGAGTAATTTCAAACTGTGACATCATTAATAGATTAATGACGCAACCTGACATCATTAAAATAAATGCTTTCTTTCTCTCTATATATTCCCTCCTTTTGGTTTCCTTGAGGCATACCCGCAAAGCAGCAGCATTAGCTCCTCTCGCCCTCCATTTCCCTTACTCTCCATCTCTCATCTCTCTCTCTCTCTCTCTGATAAAAAATGGATATGATTGAGCAATCTGCAGCAAAATCTCCAATCAATGCTCCTTCCCAATTCCCTTACTCTCCATCTTCTTCTTCACCACCTTATTCTCATCATTATTCTCCAACTACTTATTCTTCTCCTTCAAAGTCTTCTCCGAATCTTACCCCACCTTCAGCTGCCACTCCCCCTCCTCCACCGGTTGTTGTTAGCCCATGTGCTGCCTGCAAAATCCTTCGCCGGCGATGCGTCGACAAGTGTGTTTTAGCTCCTTACTTTCCTCCGTCTGAGCCATATAAATTCACCATTGCTCATAGGGTCTTCGGAGCCAGCAACATAATCAAGTTTTTGCAGGTACCGTAAGAAATTAATTCTTTAGTCCCGTCAGTTTCCTTACAAGACAGGTGGCCTTCCTCCATGATATTTGAGTTTAAGATACTTGATGAGAATTAATAGAAGTTTGTTCTTATGTCTTTTTCATCCCTTTTTTACGTCTAATTAAGACTGAAATGTGTAAGCACAATGCAGGTTTGACTCGGAACATTTTTACCAAAATCTGATTTTTCTTCAACTTCTAATTAAGATTTTTTTTTTAAGAAAAAGTTCGATAATGGACATTTGAGGGACAGGTAGCCTTTAGATTTTAAAATGGTTTTAACTTTTTATCCCCAACCATTTTTTGCTTTCTCTGAACAAATCCAAAGCAGCTAGCTGCAGAGCTGCTGCACCTGCTTTATGGAGAAAAACGATCATGAGAGGTTGAATCGGGGAATCACTATTTCCAGACAGAACCAGGAAAAGAAAAAGTAGGGTATGGCCAATTAGTTAGCAGCATATTGCACAGAGAAGTCAAAACCAAAAAAAAAGTTGTCCATTTTAGAGGTCAATTGATGTGCTAGCTACTTCCTCCCACCACATTTGTTTATAGTTTTTGAGATGTCATTCCACACCATAACTTGCACATGGGTTCATCATGCATCACCAATCCCATCCCCATACAAAGGGCAAGTTTGGAATTCCATCTCTAGCTAGGTCAATATTTTGTCGTGTTAGGAATCACATCAAACTTTTCCTTAAAATATTGCTTCCAATTAAGACTCGTCAATTACAAAATCTGACCAGAACCATTACTGCTGTGAAAAATTGCAGGAGCTGCCAGAGTCTCAGAGAGCAGATGCGGTAAGCAGCATGGTTTATGAAGCAAATGCGAGGATCAGGGACCCGGTTTACGGCTGTGCCGGTGCGATTTCTCAGCTTCAAAAACAAGTCAGTGACCTCCAAGCTCAGCTAGCCAAGGCACAAGCTGAGGTGGTGAACATGCAGTGCCAGCAAGCCAATCTGGTTGCTTTACTCTGCATGGAAATGACACAGTCCCAGCAAGAACCAATCCTGCAACAGCACGTCGACACAAGCTGCTTTCTTGACGAGAACAACTTGGGCACGTCATGGGAACCTCTGTGGACATGATCGACCGCGCCGATTACTTATGCCCTCAAGATGGGGCAGGCTCGGGACATCGAAAAACATACTCATTAAGAAAAAATTAAATAAAGTAGCCATATTAGGTCTGGTAGATATGTGTCATGATGAGTTTCTGTTTAGTCATGTTGACGAAACGAACTGATATTGATGGGTCTTCCTTAATTATACATGTAATGCTGGGAGAAAAAAGAGGGAAACCATTGAAAAAGAAAAGGGGGAGAGAGAGAGAGAGAGGAGATCGATTGGTGCTAATTGTTGAATCAGATTAAAGAAGTTTATATATCGGTGACCTAATTTTCTAATACGTATTGTTTGTTCATGGGTTCCTTGTCAAATTTGCACTGGACCACTCTCTTGCTTTGATCTTTTATTATGATCTTACTGCTGTTGGGGCACTGAAAACACTAGCCAATTGTGGATCTACTGATATATCATTCAAAAATATTTCAAACTAAACCCATTTTTTCCCATAAAGTGGGAGCTAGCTAGGATGATCGTGCCACTTCTCATGTAGATCTTAATTCTCTTTGAGAAATCCAACATGGTGATTAAAGAAAGAGGAACTCCCAATTACATATATTCTTTCATTATTAATTATCAGTATGATGGATCTTATTTTAATTGTAACTACTAAAATCACAACCGGACTAATATATGGAAAATTAATAGATCGAATTATATTGTTTAATTAATGATTAATATGTCAATAACTTCAGCTTTCTTGGTATCCGCGTTCATTTCTCTGTCACATTAAGTCGCCAACAGGCTGTGAACTCCCACAGACTTCATGGTACAGATTAATTTCAAGCAAGAGTAATATTGAACTTTGAAAAACAAATCCAAGTCGAAACACTGTATACATTTTGAGCAGGAAATTAAAAACCAGCACAGTGAATTCCAAAATCCAAACCCTATTCATGAACAAAAATTCTCTCCTAGCACTTGGTAGATATGCATGCATCTAGCTAGGTGTTCGGCTGGCTAAGCAACATGAAACTCACTCGATAAGGGTCCCTGATCTACAAAAGGAACACATGGAGCACGTACCAAGCTCTATAATTTTTTTTCACTTTAATCATGTCACGTGCACCCCACATGTGTGTTGTGATTTATAAGCAAAAGAGCATATCTTCGGCATCGCAGGACAGTACAATTCCCATCTTTTTCTCTAACATTATTTGTGTTCTACGCAAGCGGAAGAATCTCTTTTTTTTTCCCCCTTCTTTTTTGACAGATTGGTAATAATGCAGCTGCTTAGGGTTCCTCCCCGGTTCACATCACCCCCAAAAGAAAAGAAGAAAGAAGGTCAAAGTGCTAAATTGCGAACCACTCCAAATCATGCATCCATTTCCACTATAATTTACAAACTTTCTGTTCATATCCAGCTTACTTTTCTTGCTCGGAGAGAAAAATAATGAATATAATTTAGTTGTGTGTTTGTGGTCCAAGTCACACGTAGACCTTTCGAGCAATGGAGGTGCGGTCCAAGTCACTTAAGGACTTTGTCGGGCAATATATGTACGGTCTTGAAGGGGCAAGAACAGTTAATTAAAGATTTCCATCAATGGTCCATGCAGGGTATCCATGTATCTCCTGAGGAAAAGAATAGAAAAGGAAGCCTGGATGATTAAAACTCTCAGTTCTCTCAAGGTATAATAAGATAAGATGTGCATGGATGATTAAAACTCTCAGTTGTCTCGAGGTATAATAAGATAAGATGTGCATGTTTAGACTTAAAACTCGAAATATACTGTGTAGATCACAATCTTTTTATCATTACTCTATGTTCTTTAAGACATAATTTTTTTTCTTTGTCATCAAGTCATGTTCTTCTGCCATCACACATCACTTCAAGGCCCTCTACTATCACTCTGCGCGTTATAAGCTGTTGGTGCATAAGTTTATTTCTTTGTGTCCACAATGAAAAAACAAATATGAGATTATTTTTCATATTACTGATCGGAATTAATAAATAAGAATGCATGGCGTAGTGGAACGGGAAGGGTCTAAAAATTGCCAAGAGAAAACAAAAGTCTCTTTAAAAGCTTTCTAGAGCTCTTATACCAAGTCTAAATATTGAATGTCTAGATTGGAGAAGTCAATTATCAGCGGGTACGAGAAGCAAGAAATGCTCTTGATAGAAATTCATGGATTAGTTCCTTCAAAAACAAATATATTACGTGAAATAATCTACACAGAATCAATTGCTAATTTCGTGTCAATTAGTGCTTTTCTTCAAATCTAATCAATCATTTAATATTTTTAGAATTTATCATCCACCAATTACCACCTGCCACCACCACTTTATGACGTAGAGTTCTAATATTAATTGATGGGATGCATAAGAAATAACAAAACTCTATATTGTGTTACCAAGAACACAACCCGGCGAAAATCACTCGCCGGAACAAAAATCAAGACGTTGCCGGAATAAGGTGCTGGTAATTAAATTGCGTTCATCACCCCAGATGAGAATGCATTAATTTAATTATAATCGTCAACGAAAATGTCGTCGTTTGTTTTTCTTCACGAGTCAAACGTCGACGTGCTTGGTCAGCCGAGCTAGCCCCCCAAAATATTCTCATGTTTACACATTTAATTAATACCTTGACCTTCTCGACTATCAAAATTTAATTTCCCGGGTCATCAAACCACTCTAGAAATCAAAACATTTGATCCTCTGCGAATGGAGTCTCTCAAAAAGGTTCTGTGTGAACGAGGAAGGAAAGTAAATCCAATTGCGCGCCCGCCCAGCCATAGGTGTAATTAAGATGTCGATGCAGCGTGTGGACAAAACCACAGTGCTACTTGCTCTCCCGAGTCAGTGAAATTGGCTGCTCCATAACCTGCAAACGCGTCTGGTTCTTGCTTTACTTGAACCGATACACACTATACTAGACAGGAAATGCAGGTTATGAGCCAAGAATCGAGATTCTGTGTTCTTACATGGGAGGAAACTTTATCGTTGGAACTTTATGGAATCGATTTTATAAAGTAAAATTCTGATTATTTAATGTTATTATAAAAAATTTAAATTTAAAATTTATTATATAGTTCACAAGTGTTTTACATGAATCGGGGACAGATTTAGTGTTGTTTCGTCTTTGAGATTTCTTTTTCTTGACAGGAAAATCATGCGTGTCAGAAGCCTGGATACTCTGAGCATGATTTGATTCCAACTATTTTCTTACCGCCATCCTTCGATCCATAACTATTACATCGTAAATCACTACGGTCTAGTGTTCGTTCTAGAATATACCACATGACATGGGGCCGGGGGAGAAAAAGGATAGTTCCTCATTACCATAAATGATTTTAAATATAGTTATGATGTGAATTATATTATCTAAGAACTTAAACTTATAAGTGAAGTTTCAGTAGTATAATTTATATTATTTTCTAACATATTCTTCAATTAAAAACTTTCCGGGCTTGAAACTTGCACAGTTCAATATTATTTTGTACTTAATTTTTATCAAATAGAATGAGGGGTTGAGATTCAAAATTTTGATAGTTGGGTCAATAAGGTTCTAATAACCATGTAAATGAATCATCTCACTTAAAAATTTAAATTTATAAATGAGACCTCGTAATATGATTTATATTATTTTTTAACAACTCTTATAGGATGCACTGTTAAAAAACAGAAATTATTGCTTTGAAATTAAATACAAACTAATGACATGATCGACGCTGAAGAATTTCACGTCATACATGATGACATTTCCAAATTCTCTTCAATTTTTTTGATTTTTTCGTTCTTTCATTATCATCATCGATCTAGTTTGTCATCAATTTTCCCGGGAACCTTGGGTCAGGTATCGGGTGACGGAAGTCTTGCAAATTAGTCACCATCATCGCTAGAACCTAGAAGAGAATCGACTCCATAAGAAAATAAAAAGGAGTCATAATAACGAGCATGGCTAACCATTACTGATCAACCAACAACTTAATATGCTTTGTCAAAAAAATATTATATTTTTTTTGTCCATTGTATGTATTTTCCTCTCTTTTTTAGCATGGCCACTCTCTCCTACTGAGTCCCATCATCTCCACACAGACGACGCGGTTCAGAGCAAGCGTGAAGTGTGAACCCCTTGAATTTACGAGCAAGTTTGTGCAACCAGAATGGCCCTCGGTCTTCACCCCGCACGTAGTTTCATAAAGATATTGGAAAAAATGAGCAGGAATCGTTTGGCGAGGGATTAAGAGGGTACTTTTATAATCGTTTTTAAAATTTTAATTTTTTTATTTTAAATCACAAAATTAATTTTTTAAAATTATTTTGATATTAAATTTAGTTTTTTTTTAAAAAAAATTCTGATAGGATTCGCTTTACGGTGTCCTTCGTAATCCAAATAAGTTAAATAACTATGTACACCAAGTTGATGGACTCATTAACAGCGACTAGACAGCATCAATTAACAAAGCCCGCCATTGTTAGATTAAAATATTTAACTAAACATTCTAGAACAGGAGAAAAATCATTATTCGATTATCATTATTGGATTGTTGTTGTTAATTTTCAGGCAGTATGAGCAAAAAAAGACAAAATATAAATGAAAATGAAATGGTTTCAACGATGGTTACTAAATTAATGATTATTTTCTGGAAAGTCTCCCTCAAAACCCCACCAAAGCATGAATAGAACCAGCTTGACAAATAGCCTCAGTATAGGCTTCCCATTTTAAGTATATATACTTTGTTCATCGGTTTTTGAACAAAGTTCTTGAAATATCATTAATTAATAAAACGATTGATGCCCACACGCGCAGTATCCCTCGCATCTACCTTTATGAGGAAGTAATTGATTTTTTCATGGTTAATAAATCATTTTATTTAAAAATTTAATCTTATAATTGAGACATGATTTATATTATTTTTTAATACATCCTCTCAAGTGAAAGTTTTTTGGACTTGAAACTTGGACATGCACATATCATCTTGTGCTTAGTTTTTATCAAATAGAATGTGGGTGATGAGATTCGAACTCGTGACCGATGGGCCAACAAGGCTCAATATCATATTAAAGAATTATCTCACCTAAAAACTTAAACTTGTAAATAATATCCCTATAATATGATTTATATTATTTTTTAAAACAAAGATGATTTAAGCGCCCGATTACATCATCATTTTACTATAGCATTAAGAGCCCGATTTCATCATCATTTTAGTATCGTATTACATAATTTATTCATTATATATAGTTTAAAAGCTAGAGGGGCCAAGCTGTTATATTGCTATGAACACAGGCACAGATTAAATAACAGTATACTCTAAAATCTATATTTAACTTTTGCAATCTTTCCGCTTGGAGCTTTTTTTATTGTTTACTCCTACACGAATTTGACAAAAAGATGAGTTAATGTACTATAAAAGTGAATACAAACTTGAGTTCTTTCATTGAAAACGTTGGCACGGCTCTACATTAGTTTAAATTAATGTTTATTTGAAGTTCTTTGCTTATGCTGGAAATCATTTGCATGTGGATGTTGTTAAATAATCAACTCATCTAAAAGTTTAAACTTGTAAATGAAGTTTTATAATATAATTTATATTATTCTCTAACACAGCTACTCAAATGAAAGCACTCTGGACTTGAAACTTGAACAGACACGTATCACATTGTACTTGTTTTAATCAAATAGAATGGAGGTGATGAGATTCGAACTCGTGACCGTTGGGTCAACAAGGTTCTGATACCATGTTAATAAGTCATCTCACGTAAAAACTCAAGTTTGTAAGTGAGACCCTATAATATAATTTATATTATTCTCTAACATTTAAATAACCATTTCACCTAAAACCATCTCATCTAAAAGCTTGAGATTTTAGTTAAGACGGTTCTTTAATATATGTATCCTAGCCCAGACAGACCCTGGATTACTCTCAAGCAGAATATTTTTTGCTCACCGCATGTAATTTTTTATTTAAAATATATAAAAAAAATATAATTTTTATATTTTATTTTTTACATCAATATATCAAAACAATCTACGATGATGAAAACAAATAATTTTAAGCAAAAATAATCTTAAACAACATGATTTTTTCCGCAAATACAAACAGGTCATAAGACATACGGAGGGAGCATCAAACATGTATATATGATTTACATCTGCATATATTAATCAGAAAGGAGTTTTCTCTTCCCTTCCTCTGTATCATATTCCATTTTAAGCAGAGATCAAAAGCGTGTTGAATTCCATAATGATGAATCATTCTATTAATGAAATATCTTAAATCTTAACCTGACTAATTACTATTAGACTAATCAGGACCTGCTTCCCGGAGTGGAATATTAATATAAAGTTATAGAAGGCATTTTCCTGGTCCATTTGCTCTAGAATTTTAATTATCAATGATATTTTTTTGCAGTGTGTTATTCCATATCATGATTTTGTTTTTCTTCGCCCTACAAAACATGGCTACGTAGCCATAGTTGTCTAACAGTACAAGCTCTTAACGTTTCATCTTCATTTCCAGAGCAACAATCGCAGCTACACGATAATCTGTACGTACGATAGCGGTATCTTGAGTACTGCCATCGACTCGTTTTCAGGTGCATGCATGTGCGTGTTTGGAGAGGGAGAGGGAGAGAGAAGGGGTGGAGGGGTCTGAACAAGATAACGATAATGGCCTGTGAAGTCTTCAGGCATGTCATGTTCTTACGCGTTAAACCAGCAAGAAGCTGCGGTGGCCGTGAGAACATGGTTTTTTTTGTTAGAAAACGTCTCCGATTGTAACCAGTAATGGGACAAAAGAACATTAAGACCAATTTCTCTCCATTCTTTTATTAAGTAATCAAATTTGTAAGTGGTGTTCTCTATAATATGATTTATATTATTTTTTAATATATACTCTCAAGTGAAGACCTGTTGAGCTTGAAACTTGCATAGATTCAATTTGTAAGTGAGACCATGATATAATTTACATTATTCTCTAACACATACCCTCAAGTGAAAGCTCTATGGGCTTGAAACTTGTACAGACTCATATCACCTTATGTTTAATTTTTATCAAGTAGAATAAGAGTGATTAAATTCGAACTCGTGATCACTGGATCGATAAGTTTATACTGATAAACCATCTTAGTTAAGTTAAAGCTCATAATATGATTTATATATTGACAATGTTTTTGGCTAGAACGACGTCACCTGACATGAGCAGATATCGCTACATACAACTATATGGAGCTTAAAATTAACCTTTTAGGTCAAGCTTTTAGCATGGAAAGTTGCTTCAGACATTGAATTGATTGAAACTTGGAATAGAAAACTCAAAGAAACTAAATTACGTGCTGGAAAAGGGTGGTTGGCATCCCTAGCTGTCTAGCTAGCTATCAAAGGTTGAAAACTCTAGAAAGCTGTTTACTTTACTAGATTTAGAGTTAGCATGCTTCTAGACCAACTCTACTTTCACTTGCATTCTAATCAACCTATTATTTTACATGTAACTATGTATCTAACTAATTTACTAACCATAAACTGCGTGATTGACTCACGATTATTATTTTTTTTCTAATAATCCTATTCTAGCTGAATGTGAAACTTAAAAAATAGCTTCAATAGTAGTTGTGTATTAATTTCTCATATATTTTTGTACGATAAGACCTTTTGAATTTAAAAATTGTCTGGATCTATCTTCATCATATATCTATTTTTTTTATTAATTTGAACTCGATTGTTTACTCATCAAAACTATAATATTGCATCGAATTGTCATTATATTCTAACAACTTAAGTTATTAAATAAGATTTTTAAAATAATTTTATATTTCTATCCAACAACTTCAATAAGAAGAATTGAAATCAACTCCTGTAATGAAAAGAAAGTTTTGCTTGATTGTTTTGGCTATCCCACACTCAAACTGTCCAAATCCTGTATCATTCGAGGCACTTTCAACCATTGACTACAGTCTTCTCCATATATACAAGACAATTGGGGACTGGTTAAGGAGAGGGAAGCAGAAAATGAGCTTTATAAATGGAGTGATGTGAACACCATGAATTGAATACAGAAAGAGACTCTGCTTTCACTGTCCTTTTTTAAATTCTTACGTTTTCTATTATCCTATTCTCGATCTTACGACAGAACAAAATCTCTTGTCAATAGAGTTCCTAACATCCTATACTTTTTTTAATCGGGTAATGTGTCACTGTCCGTCTATATACATTAGTGGCCAGTTTGAGGTTTCTACTTCCAAATTCTTTCTTATTACATGATCAAAATTTCCTTCTGAAACTCATTGGTCTACGGAAAATCCAAACAGGCCATGACCAACGGAGGCTTTAGTGCTAAGTTACTTCTCCGAAATGGCTTTTTTCTCGTTTTGTGGGCCTGTATTTTTATATATATTTTCTAGGGTAATGCCTGTATTGGTTCTTAAAACTATGTCGATTAAGCCTTCCATTGATGTGGAAAGAGGAAAGGAAACAAAACATGAACAAGAAGAAGAAAGTTTTGACGAACATGGGCGTGCTTGCTAATCCTGCCAAGTATATCATCATAATTTTGCAAATCTGCTGTCTAGATCGAGGACATGGGTGTTCTTACACGACCAATACAAACTCTTATTCCTCTTAATTAGTCACCAATTGTGTAAAGTAGATTCTAAGTCACATGGATCCCCCATCAAAAACTTGCAAAACGATATGCGTCATAAGCTGTTTTGCAGACGTGAAATTCATGTGCTGGGTTTGATTATGGTTTGACTATGCATATGAACATTCATTTTCTGGATGGTATTAATTAATCATTTTATCTAAAAATTTTAATTTTTAAGTGAAATTCAAAAATATGATTTATATCATTCTCTAATATATTTTTTTTCATATGAAAGTTTTGATCCATGAAGTTTGATATCAGTATGCACAATTATTCAATTACAATCTTAACTTTAGATAGATTTCATCAAATACAATGAAGATAGCATAGCTGATTCAAAACTTCGCGATCGCTAATGTTCATACAAGATCATCAGATACTCATATTGACATAATCTGTTTATCAACCTAAAATCTTAAAATTTTAGATAAGATTTTATAATTTAATTTATATTATTCTATAATACAATATAACACGTATAACTATTCAAAAAAGGCATTTTCCGTTCCTTAATTTTCCTGCAAAATCATCAAATCCTCTTTTGCTGATCAATTCTTGTGCTTACACATTGTGATGAGTCACATAGAGAAAAGACAGGTGTAGCTGCTCTTCAGCTACAGGGCAATGCACAGCATCTAATTACATCACACATCAATATCCTTGAGCTCATACATGCAGAATTGACACTCGTCGTCTTCTACAGGGACAAGAAATGGCCCAGGGAAAAGTGACCATACAACAAGAACGTACAGAGACAACTAAGCACATCACTGGTTCTTTCAAGTATTAATATATTATTTTATAAATATAAAGTTTCCTCTCATGAAAAAAGATATATAGTAAAGCTATTGATTTACTTGAACTGGGACACTTTAACCTGACCTGATCATCACAGATCTGGAGGGATTATTTGAGTTGTCAATCTGAAGAGTTGCGGTAGGCATCAGCAAACTCGGATGCATTATGCGTAGCATGTGTGTATCAGAAAGCTCTGCTGTGAAAGTAGACTTCGTGCACTTAAAAGAGTGAATTGATTTTCACTTCTCAGCAGGCCAGCGCGAGACAGCAGTCACGCGCTGGAGACCACGCGGCACGAGGGGTTGTCCCTCGCTCTGCGCTGGCAGTGGACAGAATAGAGGAAGACAATTCTGCCCCGGTATCTTTTTTTTTAGGTCGGGTATAGTATTCATTACACCCCTGCCACTTATAATTAGTTGCACTTGATTTTGCAATAATAATAAAAATAAAAATAAAAATAAACTAAACTCCATTTAAGCGTCATGTTTACAACTTGAAATTTTATATTGTTAATCATAAATTAATGAAATCATTTTAAGATTTTATAATACGTTTTCTTGTCAATTATCCATAAGTTTTTTTATGTTTATAAATATCATGGCAATTAATTATTTATGGGTAAATTAAAACTTGTTGCTATGAGATATTTTAGGATCACCCGAAAGTTGATAGGTTGTTATTATAATTAATAAAAATATTTGTCATTTATCAATATATGTTATTTAAAGCTCAAGAAATATTAAATAGACCGAGATTGGTATTTATATAAATAAAAGTAACTGATAATATAGAGCTAACCATTTATTATGTATATCAGTGATAAGAATTGGAGGTAAAGGGTTTGTTCCTTCTATGGTCTCAGATTCGAGATCTGTAATTACCAATATGATAATCACTAAAGACTTACAGAGTTATTAACTTCAAAGTTCATGGAATTAAATTGATCCAAACATCCACATTAATAAAAAAATATATATAGAATCCGGTTTTCTAATCACTAAAGTGCTAAGAAAAATATGAAATTTATATATGAAAAACATTTAATAATTATATTTTTTATTGAAGATGTGAAATGAGGAGTACTTAAAAAAAGCTGTATTGACAATATGTTTCATTCCATCATAAATTTACGAAAATCAATCAATGGGTTAGAGAAAATAAGCATGGTATGTATTTGAATGTAAATATATAAAGATAAACTACTAAAAACATAAATATTAAAATTTTATTCATTTATCAATGAAGGTAGAAATTTCAAGGTCATAGCGAAATTATTGCCACGTGGAAACTTCAAGGTCAGAGCGAAATTATTGCGGCAAATTAAACCTCTCCATTTTTTGTGTGGATAGTCAGTTACGTGGAACACCCTCAAGGGAGTCTTATCTTGTGCACGTCCTGAAAGGGCATGAACAGTGAAGCCTCTCTGTTGGCGGAAAACATGCGATCTCAAGACTTTTCTGTACTCGGATCCTTAACAGGTTTGACGTCGTTTAACAGTTTCAAAGGGCAACAAAATTTCAGACCTCGTATCCAAGTGTTTGTGGAATTCATTGCCCAGGCCCGTCATGCCTCGTCTAGAAATTCCAGGAAGAATAAATGCTCTGAGAAGAAGGGAAAAAAATCAAACACGATCGTTTTTCAAAATATTAGATTTTTATTTTAAATTAAATATTTTTGAAAATAATTTTTATAACACCACACATTAATTCTTTCGCGTTAAAGAGAAAAAATATCCATATTGTAGTGTGGAAAATTAAATAAATGCTTTAATGTTTTGTTTTAATTCATTTATTGCCACTAGTAGTTCTTGATGTATTCTTTAAATCGTGGCTAGTGAACGACCAACCAGGCCAATGAACCACGTAGTTCACCACCAAGGGTTGTGGCGAGTGACTCAGAGGAGCACACTTTCACATTTAAACTTATGGTTCGAGTCCCAGTGGAAGTGGGGTGAGAGGATATCTCCTCTCATTTCTCTAGTTTCTTCCATGCGTGTTACGCCTGTCACCCCCGCGGTATCTTACATGCTCATTTGAGCTTGCAGGGTGTTCAAGTGAGCCCGGAGAATAGTCGAGATACGCGTAAGCTGACCCGGACACCCCGGTCATCCAAAAAATATAAACCACGTAGTTCGAACCAATGAACTGAATTATAAACTCTATCTTCAATCCAAAAATGGGAAACAAGAATTTCTTTAACGGTGAAAAAGCTACAATTCTCAATATAGGTGAGGATGCTCAGAAAGGCCCAATCCCATATAATCATTATTCAAGGACTTGATGTGGCCCGTATTAACGATGAGGCCCACACACGCCCACTGGGCTGCCCTTCGAAAATTACATCCCTAAACGTCGCAGATCGATTCCAAGCTAAAACAAGAGAAGGGTTCCACGGCCATCCAAGCGAGTTGCCGGTGATAATATCACTTGAAACATCTAGCAATCTCAAAACCTCCTGCTTGGCTGCTGAGAAAGCGAAGAGAGAAAATGAGTGGACCTTCAAAGAAAGTCGTGGATGTGGCATTTAAAGCATCGAAAACCGTTGATTGGGATGGGATGGCCAAGCTTTTAGTCTCCGATGAGGCTCGCAAAGAGTTCGCTACTCTTCGTCGCGCTTTCAACGAAGTTAACGCCCAACTCGGGACCAAATTCAGCCAGGTCTCCCCTCTCTATCTTCCTGGATCTCTTTGTTTTTTTCTGGATTTATTTTTTTCATTATTATTTTCAATTTTGGCATATCTAGATATATAATTTTCGTTGACTGTGTAAGATTGTTTGCATATATTTTATTTAATTATATAGTTTGGGATTTTGTATTTTTTTTTAGAATATTTTTTTTTTATGGTGGATCGGTGATTTTTAATTTCATTCGTGTGTTTGCGGATTTGGCCTGGATTTACGAGATGGGTCGGTTTTGTATTGATATTACACTGTTTCCTGAAATATTAAAATGGGAAGTTAGTGATTGGTCTGTACTGGCACTGTATGATTGTACGAGGACATTTTATTGCTGAGTTGGTAGGAAAGTTCAAATATTTGGAATTATTTTGTGTTAATTCAAGCTGCATTTCACTCAATTCTGTCTCCAATAGCACTAGAGACCTATTAATTGTGAATACTTGGAGTGATAGTCATGCTCGTCTTTTAGGAGTGGCGATGTGCTTCTGAAAGCACCCCTGTGAAAGTTGTGTCTGTTGTCCTTACTAGTGGTTTTTAACTTTCTAGCTACTTCTGCTAGTGATTGCAAGTATTATCTTATGAGTGTTAGTTGTTTTGTCTTGCAGGAACCTGAACCCATTGACTGGGAATATTACAGAAAAGGAATTGGCTCTCGCTTGGTGGACATGTACAAACAGGCATATGAAAGTATGTTTCATTGTTCATTCACAAATGTAATCCTCATGTATTTACGATGCCTGATTTACTTTATGTTATTGCTGCTGCCTTGTGCTGCTCGACACTTGCTTGCCTGATTTTTTTGGTCACTTGCTGCTGTCAGTGATGTTGCTGGCAGTTAACTATTCATGTTTTCCTGTCCCATATTGGATAAATGATTAACTTGGGATATATTGCTGATGCAAAATGATTTATAATTTCTAGCAATTATGTGCTTGCTTTAGGTTGATTAAAATACTCCTTTAGATGATTGGATGTTTATGGAACTGCATTTAGGACTTACCCAGATATGTTTCTCAGCATCAATACGTGGAAACTGGTAAGTTTTGACCTTTGATTCTATGCTGGGTAGCTGCCAAGTGTTTGGATTTTTAAGGCAGGAAGACATTTTGCCCCTGCCCAAGGCTTCACTGCTCTAATTGCCCATCAGGATCTAAAACAAATTTTCCAAACTTGAATTTCAGCTTAATGGATAGGTTTCCCTTCCATCAGGGTCTAAAACAATTATTCCAAAGTTGAATTCCATCTTAACATCTATGAATGACAGGTTAACTCTTTATTTGGTCTTCTCGTGTAATTTCATATTTAGAAGGTTCTTTAGATGATATGCTGAAAGCCATCCAATGTAGTGTTAATCATTCTTTCCCACACAAGCTATTGATTTGCTCACAAGCTCCTTTAGATGATCCATGTAAATCTCCTGCATTCCTCATAGTTCCAAAAGTCCTCTTGCTTTCTGTTTGTTTATTCCTTTTGAAATTGAAATGCGTTGTTTTGGTTCTACGCTTAACACACTGACCTGGGGGGCTTTTTTTGATTGCTATGTGCTGTATACCACTATTAAGTTGATTCCTTAATTTTTGTTAGGTTGTCCCTCGTTTAATACCAGCTTCTTTACCCAGTATGCATGACATGATGCTTAGACTTATACTCAGATTCCGCACATCACATCTTACTTCTTGGAGTTTGTGTGAACTGTTTTGGTCCTACATGGGAGTATGTTGACTTGTGCTTTGTTTGCTTTAGGTTTGGTCCATATTGTGTTTAGTATGGCCTCTTTGGGCTAATTAGGGTGTTGTCCCCGGTGTTCAATTTAAAATGTAAATTAAGGCCCCGTTTGTTTGCTGGAAGGTGGTTTGCTGGAAAGTGAATTCTGGAAAGTGAATTCATGGAAAATGGTTTCTGAAGTGAATTCGAATTACTTTCGAATTCACTTTCTGGAAAGTGAATTCTGAAGGTGGTTTCTGGAAAGTGAATTCCGAAAAGTGAATTCGATGTTTAGCGGTGTTATGGAAAATGAACTGAAAAATAATTTATTAATAAATTTTTTTTTTCAAGATTATCTAATATATATAAAATATTTAATATAAAATATTTAATCACTTAAAATAAAAAAAATAAAATCTAAAAAGTATAATGATGAATTTTTTTTATTATATCCTATATTCATACATAGCTTATTTTATAAAATATAACAATATATGTCATATCATATTATAGAGAAATAAGCTTGTGAAATATTTTAAGTAAAACTTATTATTAATATATATTTTTCCAATTTAAAAGCTTAAAATAAGTTTTTTTTAATTTTAGATCAAAATCTCAATGCAAAATTTTAATTTAGGGTGATTAAAAAAAATAGAATTTTTAAGATTTAAATTATTAGTTTTTGTGTTTTTTAATTGTTAATATCAGAATTATTATTTTTTTATATAAAAAATAATACTAACATGTTTCTATTTTTTTAAAAAAAAAAAAACAATAACTAGCTAGCTCACGGAAAGTGTATTCCGGATGTTTGGCAGAGGAGTACACTTTCCTTTTTTCAAGCCTTAAGTTTTCCTTGGCTAGAAACAACTTTCCTGGAAAGTGGTTTCGGTGTTTGCTAAACACGGAAACAACTTTCTGTGTTTGTTCTTGGAAACAACTTTCCAGGAAAGTTGTTTCCAGCAAACAAACACTGGAAAGCAAGGAAAGTGAATTCCGGGAATTCACTTTCCTTGAAACAAACAAGGCCTAAGTGTACCTAGAAAGCTCTGCTATCTTATTGGATCTTATGGACAGGAACACAATCTGTTTTTCATTCCGTATAACGTTTGGTTACTAAAATGGAGCCAGTCTATTAGAGTACTGATTTGAGCCGATATCTTTATTCCTTTGCAGGCATAGAGATCCCTAAGTTTGAAGACAAAACAACTCCAGAATACAAGCCTAAATTTGATCAATTGGTGTGAGCCGATAGTGCAATCTTGATTATACTGGTTCTTAAAACTCGCCTCTTGCTGCCACCCCTCCCTCCCGCACCCTCATAATACATATTATATTTTCATTTGGTTTGCAGTTGGTGGATTTGAAAGAAGCAGAACAGCAATCCCTGAAGGAGTCTGAGCGCTTGGATAAAGAAATTGCTGATGTTCAAGAATTGAAGGTGAATGGAAATGGATACTTTATCTTTTAATATTATTTTTTACAATTTCTAACAATCAGTCATCAATCTGAGCAGAAAAAAATCAGCACCATGACTGCGGAAGAGTACTTTGAGAAGCATCCTGAGCTGAAGAAAAAGTTTGATGATGAAATCCGTAATGACTATTGGGGTTATTGATCACCTTAGCTGATTTTCGCCCCGAGCCTCAGCAACTCTGAAACTCTACCTGTGATGTTTTCCTGGTCCCTTTTATAATAATAATCACTACGAGGTGGCTCCCTGATTGTAGAATTGGACCTCTGACAATGTCCATGTCAAGTGCTAAACTTTATTTGGACAGGCTGGTTGGGATTTACAAGGGGATGCGCATATTCTGACCGGCATCAATTGTCATTGTTCTCTCCTCTTTCTCATTTTGATTGTTTATGATGCAAATAATGCAGTCGTGATTAACATTCGAAACATCCATTTATGGTGCTCTTATTCATTTTCAAGGTGATGTTCGTTCCTTGTTGAGACCAGGACTTTTGCTTTACCACCTCTGGTGGAAACAAGAGAACTCCCTGTAGCTCTTATACGATGGTGACAATTTTAGGTAGCTTTCACAGGGGTTGCTTGCCATTTCTTTTCCCACCAAAATTGCGATCCAGTTCCTGCATGGCAACCCAAACTTCATTGATGATTGATGGTGGTGTCCAAAATTCTAATTATCTAAACTATCCGTAGATTGCGAGGATCATTTTTTTCCCCCAGAAACGTCACCATCTTACTTAACCAAAGGTACAATTAAGGCTCGTCTTCGTGGATACAATCAAGGCTCTTTGAAGTTTCTCCTGAAGTGTTAGGCGATGACTAAACTTGTCCGTTGCCTTTTGTTTCGGGGTTGAATTCAAAAGGACTTAGAAAAGAAATTTCTCATGGATATACTATCTCAGACTTGGAAGATCCATTTGAAACCTAACAGGGAACAGATTTCATATGTTGGATGCTGGCTGGAGATAAAGATATTGCAAATGCAGTTATTCGACAACCTGGTCATGCCTCGTTGAATGCAGTACGATTCAGATTAATGAAAGAACAAGATAACTGCACATAAAATGTACAATAAAAATTTCTGGGAACAAAATACAAGATCACTGCAAAAACAGATCAACTGCTATACTTGCCAGAACTTGAAAATTCTTGAACAAGAGACCCTGAATTAAGACGTCTTAAAGAAAAGGAAAACAAAAAGGGCTTGTCGACAGATAAAATTTAGATGCATCTGTTACTGGAAATTCAGAAAAAAGAAAATCTTTCACCAGCATGCTCAAATCTAAAACCTGTAGGCTGTGGTGATAGGGTTCTTGCTTCAGAAAGGCCGTTATAGATATCTACCCAGAACTACTCAACTTTTTCTGAGACAGCTGATCACTAGTGGCCTCCTCGTTTTTTTTGTCCATGGCCTTCCTTGCTAGCTCATAGCCTGCAAAGTTCATGGCACCTAAGGGGGCAATCCAGAAAAACCTCGGCACTGCTCCTTTGAATAAGCCAAGGGGGCCCTCGTGTTTGAGTATAGAGAAAGCTATCAATGACATTGATACAGTTCTTCCCGGTGGAGCGGTCATCATTCTAGTTTTCAATACATCGAAAGGGGTGGTGATAACAGCGGTTAGGCCTCCGGATAAAGCCCCAACAGCAATTGTTTCCCAGGGTTCCAGCTCCCGCCTCAAAATTTGTTGAACAACCTTGAAGAATCAAATCGATTACACATGATACAGAAAACAACAAATTAAAAAAATAACTGGCAAAAGAAAATAATATTTTTTTTCTAGGGGCAGTGGTTGTTTATTCATCTGTTGACATGTTCTGAACAATTTATTGCAGTAGTTAATTTCCTCTTCCGTACTTTTTAGCCACCATTTTATTTCTTCGTGCAACTTTTTAAAAAAAACAACCACTTCCTGGCATTAAAGTCATAAGAACCCTGACAAAAATGTTACTACTACGAATCTTGAAAATAAAATTCATTTCAAGTAAGCTAAAAACTCCAAGCCTCCATGAAATTAAATATTGCAATCCATAGTGCCCTTCTATTGTTATAGTTTTTTTGCCTAATTTGGTGGACTACAGGAAGAAAAAATGTCACTCTGGTTGACATGCACATAGAATGTAAAACTGCACCTTCAAAGTGGATATAAATATTTAAGCACGAAAAGCTGCTTACCTTCTTGGATTCACCATATAAACACATGCCAGCAACATAAAATGGAACCTCACGGAAAAGAGTGGCGCCAGTCCCGCGAAAGAACCCATTTAGGCCATCTTGCTGCCAAGTACCCACAATAGCCTGTCCTACATTGTCAAAAAGGCCAGCCTGCAATCGCTGCTTCAATACCTCACAAGGGATCCGCACTGCTGTCCCCAAAAATGTGCTGAAGAATGATGCTACAGATTGAACCTGTATAGCATCCCAAAGCAGGTTAACAGTTTTTTTCATATTAGAGTTTGAAAAGTTGTTTCAGAGTAACATTTCCTAGTAAATTGGGAGTATAGGCTGTATCATATTCATTTTATTTGTCACCTGTCTAGCCATCTCCTTTAGCATTGGAAAAACTTTCGAGTTTGATGTAATAGCAAAGATTACAAGACAAAAACATGGTCTAGTCAAGAACTACGATATACTTTTATAAGCTGCACTGATCTATCCATCTTCCTTCAAAATAGTGGACTTGCAATGATTAATGAGCCAGATGCATGAATTAAACACAGATTTTTGCAGCCTGTATAGATTTAATGGAAAGAACTACCAATGAGCAAGAGCAGCAATTGAGTTGTTTTGATCATTTGAAATAACAGCAATACAAGTGGTGGTAAAAACATTAAAATTGGACTGAGTACTATGAGAAAACAGTAATATTGTTGAAAGTCTCATGCTTAAGTGGAAGCTAACAATATTGTCATTCCCTGCAATAAAGAAATGGCTGCTTGAAATTATTACTGCCACATCAAAATCTTTGCTTTTCAGCACCATTCAAGAGATTTGGGAGGATCAAGATGTACAAGATTCAGAACTTGTAAATCAAAAAAAAAAAAAAAACTCTAGTGGCATAATAATAAGCATGACCTGGATATCTGGGAGTGTTGGGGCAAAATTTATTAGCACTAGTTTGGTAGCTTCAAATATCCCAGTTCGCAAGCCATGGCTGAAATGTCCATAGAGAAAGGTGAGCTAGTAGACTAGTTGCTACTCGTCAAAAGTCTGGAAGAGAAAAATTAATGATAACCTTGTAAACTGTCCCCAAATTGCAGGAATTGAACCCCTATACAATCCTCGAACTCCAACTTGTGGAAGCTTTGAAATTATTTCTGGGAAGGTCAAAGATGAAGCTTGCACCCGAGTCTAAGAGATCATCAACGCAACAGATCATGAAAACAATCATGAGAAGACCTAACATCAGCAATAATTGAAAACCACAGAAATATATGTTCAAGGATGAACAAAAGATCAGCAAGATTATATTGATCAATTTCATGTTGCATCTATGTGCTACAATACTTAATTGTCTGAATTATATTATTTGAAGTCCTCTTTTTCCCACCTTTTGACAGTCTAGTACAACGCTATTGTGAGCAAAAGATGTGATACTGACAGAAAGCAGATGCCAACCTTAAGTGGGAAAGCCATGTAGTATCGGATCATGGATATCCCTCTAAATTACAGACAGTCAATGTTTCTGTAATTGTTCAAATGTTTCTAGTTGCATTATAGAAAAAAAAAGAGTGCACAAAATTACACTGAATAGTTTACCTTTATTGTATCAACAGGGTGCATAAGAGAACAAGAGAGTGCACATGAAAGACCCCCGGCCAAAGCAGATCTTAAAACGCTTCCAGCAGGAATTTCCACGGGTGGTGCAACAGCAACGACAGTTGCAGCTTCAAACCATATATTCCTGTATGTATTAGGAAAAGGAGAAGCCAAAATCATTTACACATAATCCAGTAAATTAAACAATTTCATTCTGATCAAATGGAGGTACGCCTACAGTAAATGATTTAAATGAGCTTGCCCAAAATTTCTGTAATAGCTCTGAATAAATGAGCACAGACATCTTACCTAGGATCATCTTGGAGTCGATCAGAAGGCAGCAAAAGCATAAAATTACGAAAATGCCCATAAGAAATAGATTCTTCTGTGTCAGCGTTCAGAAATCGCATCATAGCAACAGCATTGTCTTCATTCACTGGAAGTCCGGAATTTTTTAGTGATGCCAATATTTCACTCTTTTGCAGGGTCCCAGACTTGCTTAAACATAGAGAAGTGTAAGCACGCAGAATTGTTGGTTCTTTCTGTTCCATCAAGGACAAAAATTGTTTCCACCCAAATGATTTTGAGAACAAGTGACTTCTAGCACGCCGCATGAATTCCCGGGCATGTCTTTGGGGCAATTTTCTCTTTCTCAATGCGATTTCGAGATCTTCCAAATTCACTTGACCATCACCATCTCTGTCAAGTTCCTCAAAGAATCTTCTTCCTATATGAATGTGAGGGTACAAAAAAAATATATTTCAGATGAAAGATAAAGAAAGGATCAGTAAAATCAGAAATCCGGCAATTCTCTTTTTTGCCTTTCTATCTTTCTACCCTATCTGGAGGGTAAGAAAGTAACAGTTGCATCTACTAACTGTTTTGTTTCTCAAGCAAGATCTCCTTTTTCAGTGAAGCACATTCCATAAGCACAAATGGGGTATATCAGCTCCATTCGGTTGATATTGTGTAAACTTCGAAATAAACAAATACGTGCTACTCATCTAAAGGCTACAACACTAACAAGCAGTATGCTCGACAATATTTCATACACACATATTTTCAATTGAAACAAACAGGAATAAAACATAAAATCAATACAGGATTGATTCCCTAAGGAGATGAGAAACCATACCTTCAGCCTCTGTGTATCTAAAGAAATCCTGGACAGAGAATAGCTTTTTCTTGTCAGGATAGTCTTTAGAAGATCGACCAAGTTGTGGCACAAGCTCGATTAGCTCTGTCAATGAAACAGTAGATAATGTTGATCTCAAACGCTCTACATTTGATAGCGGAATGCTCAGTATCCCACTTGCTAGATTCTGTGGTGAACTACTCCCTGTGTCCTCGGTGCTGTTTGTAGGTGCACTTCTTACAACATCATCACCCTCTTCATTAACTGAAGAGGACACTCCAACTATACTTGATGGCACACCACCAACTCTTGCAAAACTCAAATTTCCCAAAACTCCGTCTACATACACCTTTTGACCTTCCCAAATACTCATGATTGCCCTCAAATGATCAAACTGGGAGGATGCTGGAGGTGAGGTTGAACAATTATTTTCACAACCCTTGATACCTCTCTCCTGTAAACCCTGATCAAACTTCTGTAGATTCTGTGCCAATTGGTCAAATAGAAACCCTATAAAGCAATTGAGGGGCACGTGTTTCTCTTCCTTACCCTTCTCCCTCACATTCTGATACCCTTTAACAGATTGACCCTTTGATTTCCTTTGCTTCATTTCACCCGAAACCTTAACTTTTGACCCATGTTTGCACGAATGCAAATACTCTTTATCCTCGTCACCTGCTTTCTGAAACCGTTTCTTGTTCATTTTAAATGGCCCAGGAAATGCCTGAACCAAACCATTAACCAACAAAGACAAAGTCATGGCAAACCGCAAACAATTTACACAAGACCCGTCTTCATCACTCATTTCCTTCTCTTTCAAGACTTTCTTCGGAACCCCGGCCTTATTATCACCTCCATTTCTATGCCCACCTTCCAAATTCATAGAAAACATCCCCAACAAACTCCTAATAGGAAACTTAATAGATAAAAGTCCTTTCCTTTTCTCTTCATTAGCCACACACTCCCTAGTCTCACTATTTCCAAGATTAACACTCGTATTTTTCAGAATAGAGACAGAAACTTTGCTGCTATTATCGCTAACTAGATCATGGGTTGCCTTATCATCGTTCTTTGAACCCCCCCAGCAAGTTTCAAGATCTTTAGCAGCTTTACGAATCCCGAGTTCAAGTGGTGAATATGCATCTTTGACCACTTGAATTGAATTCATAAAAGACTCCATTGGATCCTTTGTAGACAACATTACTCCAGAATCACAACACCCAAATTACTAAAATTCAATCTTTTTACTCTCCCAGTTCTTATACGTTTCTAACCGATTTTCAAAAATAATTCTGATAAAAACATTAGAAATAAAATTGAAGCAGGAAAAAACACAGAATTGAATAAAACGGAAGAACTAGGCGCGGTAAATGTACAGTGAGCTGGACCAGATTGCTGTGAGATCCATTGAAAAGGTCTTAAAGGGTATCTGAATCTGAGACTGCAAGACCCCAACTGTACGGACATGTAAACGGTCCTGTTGTTCCCATTTCCGGCTTTTCTTCGCTTTCTTGATATACAAATTTTGGAAATGAGGGGTTTTTTTTATATACAGCGAAAGTTCAGTTTTTTTGTGAGTGGAAATTTTTTTGATAATAAAGTGCTAGAGAAGAATCGTAGATTTATTTATTTAAATAAAAAAGAAGTCGAAAGAATTCGGTGGCAGAGGAAGAAGAGGAAGAGGAGGCCTCTGTTTTGTTTTTTTAATTGTAATTATTGTTGTTTGTTTCTCTATTTTTTTCTTTGTTTTTTTAATTGTAATTATTTTTGTTTGTTTCTCTATTTTTTTTCTTTGGATAATGAAAGATCGAAAAATAGATACAAGCTGACGTGACAGCCAGTAGGAGGAGGGACACTTGGATCTTCGGTTCTGACTGTGAGACTATTATTTTATTATATTGTTGTTGTTTTGATGTGTTTTAAAAATATTGATATAGAAAAATGATTAAATTAAATTTATTTTTATTTTAATGTAATAATTTCAGCAATTAAAAATAAATTATAAAATAATAAATATTTTACATTACAGCATCAAGCTCCACCTGTGAATACTGAATACTAATTCAGTGCCTATCCACCATTCACGTTGACTTTAAAATGCAAATTGCAGTTGATGCTTATTTGTTAAATTTTTTTTATATATAATTAGGATTCTATGAGTTTTCTACTCATTGTGATCAGATTTTTTGTGACTGGTTTGCAGGAAAATTATCTTTTTTATTTGGAAAAAATAAAAAAATATTTTTTTAGATTATTTTTAAATTATTTTGATGATATAATTTAAAAAATTAATATATTACTGTGAAAAACAACATCAATTATATTCTTAAACAAGTTGATGTACCTATGAAAAAAAATGATTTTTATGTACTGTTTTGATAAAATCATTTCGTATCAAAGTGGATTTGTGATTGTGTGGGTATGTTTTTTCAAATGTATAGATAGAAGATCTAGGTCCTCGTTGACATTGTATTCAAGAATATTTTCGAATAAAAAATATTTTAAAAAATAATTTTAATCACACTCCAGATAATTCATTAATCTGGACTAACATTTGAAAATCTATATGATCATAAGATTCCTTCTTAAATAAAGACAACTAACAAATTACGACCTATTTTATGATGCTGTTTTAATTACTTTTTTATCATTTTAATATGATATATATATATAAAGGGAGAAATCTTTTCTTGAAATTGAGTCTGTAAGTTAAATAAAACGCAGCTTTAGATTTGCAATCACATGCTTAGCCCAGTTTGTATCCGAAGAAGAAGATTGTTTTAAGGATTAACATTTTGCCGTGGACATCAACAATGAAATTACTTTTTTTGCCCCTGTATCCACAGGTTTTAGCCCTCAATACTAGAGGTATTATGGACATTTACAGATTGTGTGGAGGTGTACTGATCTTTTCCGATTTATTTACAGTAAAACTAATTATTTATCTTTGGATAGGCTAGATGACGGTATTTTTGTTTTTTTAATGATATTTAATAGTATAATAACGGCTTTGTCCTTAGTGAGTCAAGGATTATGTGTTGAAGGCGAGGGTAATGTAGGTTTTTTGTGTTTTTGTGCATAATGACTGCTTAAATATCCTCATAAATGAGAAAAATGAAGGTTTGACACTGGAGCATGGTGATACTTTCACTCTCGGGTTTTTCGTGATTATCGCTTGGTCCATAAGTGTTTAGATAATTTTGTATTTTTTAATAAATTTTTCTCGAGATTACTGTAGGCGCGTCTTTTATACGCGTCGTTAGGTTGCACTCGTAAATACCTTCAAAGTTCAAACAACATGAGAGGTGCCCAGTTGTCGTGTCTCTGGGTATGCCACCATGTAATCTTCCTCCAAGTGGTCTACGTGTCGATGTACTGAGAGCGGGGGAGCGCTGGTGGTCTTTTTTTTCTTTTCCCCTTTCCATCTTTCCTGCAATTACAAAATGCATTTTGATCCTCTAAGGTTTTGCGTGTTTCATCCTTGTCTCGGTTATTTTAATTTATTTTTTCTTTCTCATTTTTTCAATAGAAGTTTTGATTGTTTTGAATTACACGTTTCAATTGAAATTGATCATCTATATTATTTTTCATTTAAGCTCTTTTTTTGTTTATGATTTCTTTAGTTGTTTCAATCTACAAGTTTTAATTTGTTTTTATTTTGTCCTCCAATTGAAATTTTACCATACATGCTACTTGTTATTTTAATTGTTTTTGAAATTACACTTTTTTCTAATCCTTTTATTTTTCTTGGTTCTAGAATCTTGATTTATTGCAATTTTGTATTTCAACAGGATTTTATTATATATATATATATATATATATATATATATATATTATTTTGGCCCTTATTCTATTAGTTTTTTTATCTAGTATTAATTCCTTTGGTTTTTTAGCCTGTATTTATGCATTAACGATGTTTTCTTCTTTTCATTGGTAAAAAATCAATGACTTATTTTTATTGTTTAGTTATTGTAGGTATCTCCACAATTTATATTTTGTTGTCGTATTTAATTTAAATTGAATTATAAAATGAAATAATTCTAATTCAATGAGTTTGATAATTCAAGTAACTCAATCTTCTTACTTTTTTAATGGCGATGATAATTTTATGCTTATGCTTTCGTCGAAATATTTTAAACAAATAAATTTATATCGATTCAAAATTTATATATTTTATTGGAAACTCATGCTCCACATGAATTCCGAACAAATTTATTATTTTTTCCAGATTTATAGTATAATAAAAAAAAATCACATTCTTAATATTTTTTATGTTGAAAAAACTATAGTTTCAACCACGATTAAACTTGGGTAAATGATTAGTTATTTTTTATAAAGCTTATGAATGAATAGTAACTTTATAGAAGGTCATTGACTAGGAGATGATGGGAAGAGTAGGTGTGAGTGTGTGTGTGTGTATAATTTTTTCAAGTAATTTTTTTTTTTTAAACCAATAATATTATATTATATTATATTATTTACCCTACCAGTCTCGTCTAAAAAACAAAGACTTGCACACATAGATAATTAAAAATCAAACCCCTTACTCATAAAAAATGACAAGGATGTGTTTAATAATAATAATAATAATAATAATAATAATAATAATAATAATAATATGAACACTTGGCCCAATTAAAAATAAAATATTGAAAATCCACGGATAAGCCCCATAACAAAGATCCATCCCAGCATACACTAGAAAGCCCACAATCTGCAAATCCAACCGGTCCTGATCGACGAAAACACAAGGAGGCAGAAAAACGTAGTCGTTTTAAGCTGAAGCGCCGAAATCAAATTCGAACATCCTGTAAACCCGGGATATCAAAACCCTTGACCCCCAGTTCTAAGCTCCTCTCCTCCACCACCGCTGCATTTCGTCTTCTCGCCAGCGGTCTCAGATCAGTCTCCGATCGTGTGTTCTCTCTGATTGTTACCAGCCGCGTGCTTGCTTTATAAAGCCTAAATCTTTACCCAATCGTTACCGCAATAATGGACTTTTTCGTGATAAATTTAGCACTTGTTACATTACAAATGCCAATTAACTAATGAGCACGCTTCTTTTGTGTCCAGCAGACAAAAAAGATGGTTTTTTTTAACAATATACCAGAATTTGCAGATTCATAACTAATCTGGGTTTCTTTCGTGGTAGCTTCAATGATTTACAGAACTTATGATAACTTCTACTTAACTTATGATGAACTACAAAACTCCCTGTTAAGGAAAGATGGAATCGACAAAGCTACTGAATAAACTCTTAGGATCCATGGCTGTGATCCTATCCAAGAAAGCGGCGCTTTACTCAGATTGTATTCTTGTCTTTGCTTAATCGTGTATAGACTGCTGTTTTTTTTTTGGTTGATACTTTTTCTTGTGATGGCTCTATCTGTTCATGTTAACCTTTTCTTCTTCTATTTTTTAACTCGTAGACGACAAGCGGTGATGGCTACTGATCAAGTTTTATTCCACCATTTTTACCTTTTACTGCAAGAAGTCATTTGCCCATTTCAATGTCAAGGTTAGAAGCGATATTTTCTCTCAAGAATATCATAAAGAGTTTGATACCTTCTGATTTTGATAAATCAGAGGTAGTGCTCAGTTGCTCTTTATATAGATAAAATGTTTACAAGATAAGAACCAGTTTTCAACTTACATGATGACCTATAACACTACTTTAGATTTACATTATCTTCACGTGATAAGAGATAAGTTACATAATCTTTAAGATAAATGTTGCAGTGTCGTGTTCTTCAAGAGGCCTTGTTCTGGGTTTGCTGCAGAGGTGTTGAAGCTGTAGGACTTTCAATACTATCCTTATCATTCCCCCTCAAACTAGCAGGGATAGATATCACTGATAGTTTGTCTCTGAGAAAGCAAAATCGATCAGCAGTGTGTCCCTTTGTGAATATATCCGCAGGTTGAATTGTTGAAGGAACATGCTGCAGGTATATGTCTTTGTTTGCCACTTTTTCTCGCACAAAATGATAATCAACTTCAATGTGCTTAGATCTTGCATGGAAAATTGGATTGGTTGCGAGTGCGAGAGCACTGATATTGTCACACCAGATAACGGGAGCTGAATCAAGAGTGATTTGTAGTTCACACAGGAGCATTCGCAACCAATACACTTCTGCTGTCACTAGAGCTAAACACCTGTATTCTGCCTCTGTGCTAGATTTTGAAACAATAGGTTGTTTCTTTGCTGACCAAGAAATGAGGTTAGGCCCTGCAAATACACCATAACCACACGTTGATCGTCTGTCATCAGGATCTCCTGCCCAATCGGAATCGCAATATGCATTAATAGAAAATGACCCAGGCTTGTAGAAGAGGCCATGATCCAGCGTATGTTTTAAATATCGAAGGACACGTTTTGCTGCTGTCCAATGAGTAGAGGTCGGTGCCTGCATATGTTGACACAGTTGATTGACGGAATAGGCAATATCTGGTCTTGTGAGAGTGACGTATTGTAGAGCACCTACTGTTTGTCTATACTCTGAAGGATCAAGAAGAGAGTCCCCATCGAATTTTGACAGTTTTGATCCTGAGACACATGGAGCTCGATATGGTCGAATGCCGAGAAGGTGAACACGATCTAACAGATCAATAATATACCGTGTTTGTCGAAGATGTAAACCTGCAGAGTCACGGGTGGCCTGAATACCCAAGAAATAAGCTAGATGCCCAAGATCTTTCATTGCAAACTCTTGCTGCAGGCTAGAAATAATTGACCGAATGAACAGAGGATCATTGGAGGTGAATAGGATATCATCTACATACACTAGTAAAAATGCATGAATCGAGTCTTGGTGGTAGGTGAACAGAGATGGATCAACCTGTGAATTGATAAATCCAAGCGATAAGAGAGCAGCCGATAGACGATTGAACCACGCCCTAGGGGCCTGCTTCAAACCGTAGATAGATTTGTGGAGTTTGCAGACAAATTGGGGATGCAAAGGATCCTCAAACCCCTTTGGTTGGGCCATGTACACCTCCTCCTCTAAAATTCCATGCAAGAAGGCATTTGACACGTCCAATTGCCTAATGTCCCAATTGAAAGTCACTGCAATTGCAAGGACCATTCTGACAGTCGATGGCTTGATGACAGGGCTGAACGTTTCTTGAAAATCAACGCCACTTCTTTGAAGATAACCCACAGCCACTAATCGTGCTTTGTGGCGATCAACACTGCCATCCGGTTTTCTTTTTAGCTTAAATACCCATTTGCAAGGCACCACATTTGTACCTGGAGGACGAGGACATAGGGTCCATGTATGATTCTGCAATAAAGCTCCAAATTCGTTGGCCATTGCATCATGCCACTCGGGAATAGTTGCTGCCTGTCCATAATTGGTGGGTTCTTTGATTGTCACACCTGCATGCAAAGCTCGAAGGGGGTGACGAGTAGCATAATGTGATTGAAAATCAGGGAATGTTCTGGGTTTTGAACTTCCTGTTTTTGATCTTGTAATTATCCCAGTAGAGGAATTTGGACGATCAGGATCTGTGGCAGCTGTTGATGGATCTCCAATATTGGCAATTGGAGGGAGAATCAGATTGGCTTGTTCTGGGTTTGTAGGTGAAGAGGCCGGGATTGTGGGTGCTGCAGTATTTGTGTTATGGTGACAATTTGGTGAAAAATTGAGAACAGTAGCATTGGAAGGTGGGGGCCAAATTTGAGATGAAGGAGAAGAGAAAAATAAAGGAGGAGTGTTTAACATACCTGAGGAGTCCATACAAATGTCGGGGCCAGTGAGAAGTGATTGCCTTTTAGCTGGAAAAATTCCTTCGTCAAAGATTACATTTCGGGATATATAGATTCGGCTAGTTAAGGGATCAAGACATCGAAAACCTTTATGATTAGAACAGTACCCAATGAAGATACAGGGTTTGCTACGATATGACATTTTATCAATGGAGTATGGACGTAAACAAGGGAAACATTGACAGCCAAAGGTACGAAAATATGAAAAATCAGGTGAATTGTGGAAAAGTTTTTCATAAGGCGAGGCGTAATCAAGAATTTTGGTTGGCAACCGATTAATTATAAATATGGAGGTGAGAAATGCATCTACCCAAAAGGATTGTGACAGACCAGATTGAGCAAGTAGAGTGAGTCCCATTTCCATAATATGACGATGTTTTCTTTCTGCGAGCCCATTCTGTTGGGATGTATGTGGACAGGAAAGACGATGAAGAATCCCATTTGAAATTAAAAATTGTTTAAAAGCGATAGAACAATATTCCCCCCCATTATCACTTTGGAATTGCTTAATTGTGGACGTAAATTGTTTTTCCACTAAAAGCTTGAATTTGACAAACGTAGGGAAAACATCAGATTTATTTGAAAGAGGGTAAAGCCAACAAAACCGACTATGATCGTCAATAAAAATTACATAGTATCGACAACCGTTGGATGATGGAGTGGAAGTAGTCCACACATCAGAATGAATTAATTCAAGTGGTTTTGTTGATTCTCTTGAGGAATCGGAAAACGGCAATTGTTTAGATTTTCCTAGCTGACATGATATGCAAACCTCTTGATATTTATTTTTGGAATCAATTATTGGAAGAGAAAATTTAGAAATGACACGATTTAAGATTTTTGGTGAGGGATGTCCCAAGCGACAATGCCATGTTGAAATAGGAGCCTTGACACCCACGGTCATGGTGAAGGCATGCAGTTTGGACCTGGATGAGGGAATTTGACGAAGGTTGATTGGATATAATCCATTCTCACTTGGCCCCGTCAGAAGTGTGTTCCCCGTCAGCATGTCCTTCACAGAAAAATAGGACCCAGTGAGTTCAAAACGTACATTATTATCTTTGCAAAATTTATTGATTGAAAGAAGGTGAGCCGAAGCAGATGGACAACAAGCAACATCTTTCAATAAGAGAGTAGAGGAAGGGGTTTGAATGGAAGTGTTACCAATCTCAGAAATTTGCAGACCTGATCCATTACCTATACCCACCGAATCATCACCCTCATATGGTTGAGAATCATCAAGGTTGCTTGGGTCAGAGGTTACATGGATGTTGGCACCACTATCAGCATACCATTGATTGTGATTGAGGTATGTAGTGTTAGCCTCAGCAACCATAGCAGCCAGTTCTGTTGGGGGGTGGCGTCCCTGAAAAGAGTAATTCATTCTGTTAAAGCAATCAAGGGCTTGATGCCCATCCCGTTTGCAGATTTGGCAGGGAGAGCGAGACCGAGATGTTGCAGCTGTGTTTGTGGAATTGGGTAGGTGAGGTAAAGGCTGGCGAAACTGAGAGGGACCAGAGGTATTCCTGAGTTGTTGGTGAAATTGTGGGGAACCAGAGGATGGTCGTTTAGGTGGTGCAGAAAATCGAGTTTTGTTGCTGCCGTGAAAATTTGTTTTTGATCCAGGTTTATGGGAGTAGAATGCATAAGAGCTTGTCTCCTGTTGGATAGTTTGGCTGTGGAACTTTTGCATGAGATCAAAATTTAATAATTCAGCATGAAAATCAGAGAATGACATAGACTTCTCTTTAGCCAGCAGCATATATGTTGTGACAAATGAATGAAAAGAAGAATTGAGACCATTGAGCACAGATAGGATTAAGTCAGAGTCATCAATCGGTTTACCCACTGCAGACAATTCATCAGCAAGGGACTTCACAGCATCCAAAAATTGTTGACATTGCATGGATCCTTGCTGTAATGATTGCAGCTTTCTTTTGATGAGAGAAATTCTGGAGGTTGATGGTGCAGCAAACCGTGCACCAATAGCTTGCCAGGCAAGCCGAGAGGTCTCAAGACCATAAATGGTGGAAACCACCGCAGGAGACAATGAAGATATAATCCAGCCGAGAATAGTTTGGTCTTTATATTGCCAAACCATATAACCAGAGTCACAAATACCCTGTGTCTGATTTTCAGTACTGGAGAATTTAGGGGGGCAAGGTTCTGACCCGTCAACTATGCCCATAAGGCCATAGCTGCGAAACAAGGGGAGCAGCTGAGCACTCCAGGAAAGAAAATTTGAGCCATCAAGCTTGATGGAAATAACTTGGGCAGGCAAATGAAATGCAGCGGAAGAAGCATCTTTGGTTATAGACATTGGATCACAAACAGCGTTAGCTATGAGTAGCTCTGATACCATAAAAGAGTTTGATACCTTCTGATTTTGATAAATCAGAGGTAGTGCTCAGTTGCTCTTTATATAGATAAAATGTTTACAAGATAAGAACCAGTTTTCAACTTACATGATGACCTATAACACTACTTTAGATTTACATTATCTTCACGTGATAAGAGATAAGTTACATAATCTTTAAGATAAATGTTGCAGTGTCGTGTTCTTCAAGAGGCCTTGTTCTGGGTTTGCTGCAGAGGTGTTGAAGCTGTAGGACTTTCAATACTATCCTTATCATATCAAGTTACTAGAATTGGATTGAAATCATTGTTCATCTCTGCAAGTGAAGGAGATTGATTGATCCAGTTCTAGTGCAAGCAGTGTGACATGTATAATTACATGCTCTTCGCCTCACATGTTCTTAGGAAGTGATATATCTTGCAGAAAGCTGCAGCTAGTTGTGTATGGCTTGCATATAAACTAGAGGAAAGCACTAGGAAATCGAGGCAAGTCATCACGTTTTCGTTTTCCCACAGAATGGAGTGCAGGAGGGAGAACTTACCTCTGGATTTTTTGGTTCTGATTTCAAAGGCTATAATCTGGTATCACGTTTATACTTGCATAAAGATGTTTTAAATCAATTCCTTCCCATTGGTTTACAGCTGGTTTTAGTCCTCCTTGTGTTGGGCAGTGGGCACTTATAATTTTCTCTGTTTCAAAAGAAATTTGCAGAGTTGAAGATTGAGTTGAGCAAAACAGAGAGGCATCTATTGAAAGAAATGGGTTTTGTTTGTCATGCCGAGCACCCCCACAAATTCATTTCAAACTATCCAGCCACAGGAACACCTCAACACTTGAGACGAGAAGCTTGGAACCTAGCTAATGACAGGTACTTTAAATTTATCACCCCACAGTTTTTTTTCAAGATCTTTTGTGTTTGATCTGTACATTTAGCACGATGATTTTGTGAGTCTTTAATTTTCCATAGCAAAGATCAAACAAGTATATCTGATCTAATCATCAAATCCAGAACTAAGAATCATATTATTTAGAGGAAGGGATTCCCTAAATAAAAATACAACAGATATAAAATAATTTTCACAAGCAAGTTAAACAGCTTGTCAGAAGTATGTTTTCAAATAGCTGTTTTGTTGCACTTGACTTGTAAATATTATTCTGATGTCAAATAACTACAGTATGATCCAATTTGTGTAAATTCCTTTTTCGTTGTTACTGTTTTGCTGTTGCCAGTTGTAGTGATTGCATTAGTTTCTTAAGGCCTGCGATTGCTATGCATAAGATTGCCAAGTACTTTTTTGGAACTACCTGCATGAGTCCCACCATGTAAAATCCATAGGAGGTTGCAGGAAGAAAACTATCAGAGCAAGGGTATACGCTTTAATAATGACTTAACAGTTAGCATCGATTGCAGCCTCTCTTTTTTTGCCTACTTGGTGGCTTATTCCTTGAAGCTATTAGTACTCAAAAGAACTGTATGATAAGATAGTTTGAAAGACAGACGGAACTTCAGGTTTTTTATGAACAGATTTTGGTGTTTTTGCTTGTTTATTACATCCTCTTTTCCCGGGACTTGCTAGTGTGCTTTCTTGTTTGTCCTTTTCTAAATCAATTCCCTTTTCATCCAGTTTGCGGGTGACCTTGTATTTGTTTCAATGGTGCGGTTGTGGCATGTGGGGTTGTATATGCTGCAGCTCGTAGATTCCAAGCACCTCTTCCTGAAAACCAACCATGGTGGAAAGCATTAGATGCAGAGAAATCTGGGATAGATGAAGTTTGTAAAGTTTTGGCTCATCTGTATAGCCCTCCTCAGGCACAGTATATACCAGTCTGCAAGGATGGAAAATTTTCGTCTTCTAACATGTCGTCAGATTCACAACTCCAGCCAGTTCTAAAGTTGGGTCAGTTTTTCTTTTACTTCATTTGTTTCTAAATTTGATTTTGTAATTTTTTTGCTTTCTTACAATGTTTGCAATTGTCATCCTGTCATCAAAGGCTGTTGTTTTCAGATGGAGCATGGTGGATTGCCTAATGATTTGCAAGTATTGCTGTTGTTTTCAGAAAACAAAGCAACCTCGTGCATGCATTTCCTATCACTCCCGAGCAAGGTTGTCAAATTGCAATCTAATCCAATTTTACGATTCTGATCGATTTTAATGATTTTGCTCTGATTTTAATAGGGTCCGATTTTTCTATCTGATTTTACCAGGATTTGTTCTTTTAACTTGTAAAATCATGATTTTACAAGTCAAATCGTGATTTTACAAGTCAAATCGTGATTTTGACAACAATGCTACAAAGAGATGTACCAGCACGGACTACAAAGACAATACTTGTATAATGACATGGTAGTTTTACATATTTCGTCTGCGTTCCTTTGCGAGGAGGGAAGGAGGAAGAAATATCATGTTAGGAAAGGAACAAAAACTAAATTGAGATTTAAAACAACGAGTTCCGTTTTGCTAGTTCCTCAACACTATCCGCTTTGTACTCGCAACCGGGCCTTTCTGTGCAAAATTTTTTAACCCCTTCTTATTGATTATGAAGTGATCATGTCATGGTGGTTTGGCAAACCATTCCATTTGAAGAGGAGGGGATGCTGATGCCGGGCTGCAGGCTTTGTGCTAAAGCGCTCTTGACCCTCTGTGGAGGGTAGAGAGCAGACTTGTATCCAAGTTGTCAAAATTATATTATTAATTTTTGAGTTTTAACACTATTTTACAAGATATATACACGATTTTACAAGTCAATACGGGATTTTGTCAACATTGTTTGTGATTTTGTCAATCTTGCCTGTGTCTACAGGAGGGTATTAAATTGGAGGAGAATAACTTGACATGTGATGTCATTAATGTAACCACAAAAAACATGCTAGGGTGTTAAATGCGGTGTCTGACGGGATCTCGAAAAGTAACTCTAGTTCCATATATACCAAAGAAGGTGTTATCTCTATCCATATCTCCTGTAGGTGGTGTGGAGCGTGCACTCACTCTCCATGCAGGTGAGCAAAAAAAGGCCATTCTTTACGTGGATTAGGCAGAGAAGAACTATGATGAATGCGTTTGCCATAAGTTAAGAATAATCATTTCCTTTACCCTCCACACGAATGAGCAAGATGAGACCTTTTAAAAAATGTTAGGAACCTGGCTGGTGCCAAAAGTATATATCTTTTAAAATGTAGACATAGTTTTTAATAACTTTAGGATAAATTTTTGTTTTTTCAAAATAATAAATAAATATTTTTTTTTTAATTTTTAAAATATTGCAAGCAAGTCACTTGGAATTTTCCTTTGGGACGATGCTTCTTTGTGTCGGCCGGAGGTAATTAAGTGATCTCTAGCTTACATGATAGAGAATCCGACAAATGATTATAAGGATGGGTCCTCTTTTTATTGTATATGGAGTAATGCAAAAAATTTCTCAGATTAGTTTTTAAGTGTATCCGTCAAGTAAAAGAAAACCCGAAAACCCTATTCATGAGTAAACACTCTCATAAAAATTAAATATTTCCAACGATTATATATATATATATATAAATATATAAGGAACTTGATTAAGAGATTAAAATAAGATGTGGCAAGTTCTGGTTGGTCAAATGAATAGACTCTCTCTCCCCGCATTGCAATAACAACAAACCCTCACTCAAAAATTAATCGTGACTGGTAACCGCGAACTTCAATGTAAAAAACTGAAAAGACAGCGAAAGCTGGCTGTCTGTTATTGTTGTTTGCAGTTTCTTGTCACTATTTTTGGTGTTGATCTTATTTTTGTATAGTAATAAAAACCAAAGCAGGGACCACAACAGTTAAAGGTGGGGTCAACTCCAAGCTGTTATTGTTCCATTTCCAATCGCTCAAGTTTCCATCCTCTGTCAAGATCTACTTTTTAACGCACACAAATGCACACACAACCTGTGATTTGCTCAACTTCTTTGGATATTTTTGTTTGTTTATATAGAAAGAATGATCTTTAGCTCACAGAGATCTGAGAATTTCTAATTTAGAGGTATAAATTTTGGAGTTCTCTTGTTTGTTTTTGATTCGTTTGTTGTATTGTGTCATTTTGCGAGTCTTTATTGTCTTTTGTGTTTCTGGGTTGATTTAGAATTGGAAAGTTCGAACTGGGGTTCATGTCTTTGAAGAAGATCTTGCAAATTTAACATCTGGGTTGTTGCCATTTGTTGATTAGATGCAGTAATTGGTTAAAGTTTCCATCTTTATTACCCATAGCTCTTTATGTTGTTCTCTTATTTCATTTCCATGTGTAAACGCATTCTTAGTTGCAGTTTATTGTTGTGTTTAATGACAGATCTAGTTTTCAAGTGTGGGTTTTGCATTTTTTCAGTAACTTGAAATATTCTTGTTTAAACATAATTTTCACTACCTTGTGGTTTCCTTCAGCAATCTAGTTATTCACTTCCCTGATGTAATTTCATACGGTGCTTGCTAACATTTCTACTGTTACATATGTTATAGAGTTTTTACTGTGTCTTGATAATTTGATCTCATTTTTGGGCTTTGATTTCTTGTTTTAGGCCGGGCAAGATTAATAAATTAAGCAATGGGGAAAAGCGGGAGTTGGTTCTCTGCTCTGAAGAAAGCCCTTGGTTCCTCTAAGGTTCGTTGGCGTTTTGGCCTATATATACAACATGGCTTTCGTAGCTTTTAATTATTTCGAAATGTTGATAATCTTAAGTTTAGTTACCCTTTTCTTTTTTATTAGAAATCCAAATCAAAGAAGAAATGGTCAGAAAAAGAGAAGAACCGGGATCTAGCTGTTTCTTCATATGAAGAAACCGCCGCACCCTCTCTTTCTCCTCCTCGTGCACCACCTCCTCCTACAGTAGAAGATGTGAAATTAACTGAAGCTGGGAACGAGCAGAGCAAGCATGCTTATTCCGTGGCACTTGCCACTGCTGTGGCAGCTGAGGCAGCTGTTGCAGCCGCCCAGGCTGCTGCTGAGGTTGTTCGGCTTACGACAGTGGCACATTACTCTGGAAAATCGAAGGAGGAAATAGCTGCAATCAAGATTCAAACAGCATTTAGAGGATACCTGGTATGTTTTGTATGATTTTAATTGAGGACTTTCTCTAATTCTTACGGTTTCTTCATTTTCTTAGCAAGTCATGATGTGCCCGTACAAGTTATGTGTAAAAACTTACAAGTGTGACGGATCTGACTTTTTGGTTCTTTTGCTTTCTTTTTTACCTTTTTTTTTTTAATGTTATCAAAGCTTCTTCTATTGTCGTGGAAACTTGGCCATACTTATTGGAGAACGTTTTATACTTCTTAATCGACACCTTTTTATATTCTCTCTGTAATTAGATGCATATAAGAACTGCTCTTGCTATTCCTGCTTTCAGGCAAGGAGGGCATTGCGTGCTTTGAGAGGGCTGGTGAGATTGAAGTCATTGATACAAGGGCAATCTGTCAAACGGCAAGCAACTGCTACATTACGAGCCATGCAGACTCTAGCTCGTGTGCAGTCTCAGATTCGTGCAAGAAGGATCAGAATGTCTGAGGAAAATGAGGCCCTCCAACGGCAGCTCCAGCAGAAACATGACAGAGAACTTGAGAAGTTGAGAACTTCTGTAAGTGTGATCATCCCACACTTCTTTACCGACTTTTGTGGATGTAGTGTTTCCTGTTGCATTTTTGCAGTGGTTGCACAATTAGCATGTGTCATTGCGTGTGCTTTGCATTCCCTTTACATGCCCTCCTTGTTTGCTATACAAAAAGTCAACCCAATTGATTTCTGGGTTGCATCTGAATGCATATGCATTGTGAATGTGTGGATTTTTAGAACATATTTATGTTATGTTTTTTCACTGAGCACTTTCCCTCCTCTGAAGCCAGATTTACCCGAATATATTGTTGTCACATACATTATACTGCTCTCGTTTTTGCTTTTCATTAATGGGTGCTTGGTCCCTTTTCCTTTCTTTGAAAGTTTCAATATTTTTGTAATAACCTGTGCATATATATGTTTCGTATACCTTTGCGACAGATTGGAGAACAATGGGATGATAGCCCACAATCGAAGGAACAAACTGAAGCCAGCCTACTACACAAGCAAGAAGCTGCCATGAGAAGAGAGAGGGCACTGGCTTATGCATACTCGCATCAGGTAATTTAGTGGTTTTATATTGGTCCATTGTTGAAAAACTTTGAAACATAGCTTGTAACTTGTCATGTAATGGAGCATGCATTCTGAATTTCTTTAGCCAAAGGAAGAGAAAATTAAATCAATATGCACAACTGCCGCATAGTATCTTGCTTTTGGTGTTTTTATTCCATATGCATTTTAGTACTTACAATACCAGAAGACATTAAGCAGTCTTGGTTATTTTTGAAATTATCCCATATATCAAATTTGAATTCAGAATTATTTACAGATTTTCCAAATCCTTCCTGATGCAAAGATCTTGTGATAAGTTAATGGACATGCACGCAAGCACGCACACACTGGGCACAAAAATAGCTTTTCAGATATCTCATGTCAAGATACCAACTTTATAATTGTTGCTGTTAAAAAAATAATGCCATTTCATTTTAACTTTCCTTTTTGCACAGAGATGACTCATGTTACTGAACTTGGTGTTCATGTATACTGAACAAATTTGCATACTTTTACTTTGATAGGGTGTCTTAATTCTGGTTTTTGTTAAATGATTACAAGCCAATTCAATCAATTTCATCGAGAAATGTTTCTTAAGAACAGAGCAGATGAGAACCCCTTCCTGCTCATTTACTGTAACGGAATAGCATTGGACACAAGTATGGAGCCATTGTTTCTTTTCATCAACAATTTCTTGGAGTTAATCATCATTGTCTTGAAAGTTTCTAATCCATACACACTTGTCCCTAAAAACCAAGAGTTTCTATTTTATACTAATCACAAAAATGTCAAAAGAAAGAAGTATATAGAGCTTCTAATTTGTAATGCTAAAAGACTATCTATATCTCATTCTTGAATCAAACTTCAATTAAACTGACATGGATGGCTAATTTTTGTTAACAGCAAACGTGGAAGCAATCTTCAAAATCAGCAAACGCGACATTTATGGATCCAAACAATCCTCACTGGGGATGGAGTTGGTTAGAGAGGTGGATGGCGGCCCGACCTTGGGAGAGCCGAAGCACAATAGATAACAATGACCGGGCCTCTGTTAAGAGTACAACAAGCCGTACCATGTCTCTTGGAGAAATCAGCAGAGCTTATTCTCGTCGCGATCTTAACCGTGACAATAAACTTTCTCCTGGTGCTCAGAAATCAAGCCGACCTCCCAGTCGGCAATCACCTTCTACTCCCCCCTCTAAGGCACCATCTACATCTTCAGTAACAGGGAAAGCAAAGCCACCAAGCCCTAGAGGGAGTGCTTGGGGAGGAGACGAGGACTCCAGGAGCACATTCAGTGTCCAGTCTGAGCGCTATCGGAGACATAGCATAGCAGGGTCATCAATAAGAGACGACGAGAGTCTTGCAAGTTCGCCTTCAATTCCAAGTTACATGGCACCCACACGATCACAGTCAGCAAAGTCAAAATCCCGCTTGCCAAGCCCATTAGGCATAGATAATAATGGGACACCAGATAAGGCATCAGTGGGTTCTGTAAAGAAGCGGCTTTCCTTCTCTGCATCACCTGCTGGGGCAAGGAGACACTCCGGTCCTCCTAGGGTGGATGCAAGCATTGTTAAAGACATTCAAATGCACACAGAAGTGAAATTGAGCAATGGAGCAAGCAGCAAGTAGTGCAGGAGACACGAAAGAAATTTCATTTTAGGTTTTAGGGGGGGGGACCCAAAAGATATAAGCATGGGTTCAGATTATCATCTCTGCCTACCATTTTCTTCTTCAGTAACCACTCTCTGTGAAACAAGTGAAGAGAGGGAATAAATGTGTTATTGTTGTGATTGGTGTTCTCATTGTCATTGTGATCACCATTAACTCCTTATTCTTACCAACATAATACAATTAGTAGGGATGTGTCATTTGTTAAATGTAGCATGATTGTTTCCGGGGATGTTAACAATTTGATTTGTTTAGTTGTAGTAATCTCGTTGGAATGATTTCACCACTCTTCATCTTCTCTCTTCTCCGGTTAGCTTGGTTTGTAATATTGTGACGGAAAAACTTGGTGTCCTGTGTTCATAATAATTTTTTTTTTCATTTGATCGTTTCTAATTTCCCTGTATTCACACGAGCCTATATGTATGAATCTTTGTACACAAAGAATGTTGGGAAGTTATCACCGCCATTCAAATATACCATTCCAATTTTCTGTTCTGTGCGCTTGCTATTTTACTGTCAACTGAGAGTAGAAATTGAAGGCTCTTAGCATAAAACCAACGGTGATAAACAGATAGTTGATTGCACAATTTTAAACGTCATCATCAACAAGAACTGTGGCGGGAGGAATCCTCGTTGCTGAACAGTGAGAATCCTACTCTACCCATTGAATTATTCTGGATACTAAAGAGACGTTGCAGCAACTCAGTCTCATATTGTTTGAGAGAACATACCATATGAGCAACAAGAAGCCGGAGGGCACATTGAATGCAGATCCCACCATCCTATGTCTTCCCAAGCACCGCATCTTTATTCAGCCTCATTGGTTTTTGTAGTTTCAGGATGGCTTGCTACCATTACTTTGTGAAATCTTTTGTTAGATTCCTATATTGTGTCAATGGTGAAATGGGTACGCTAACTATTGTCTGGTGCATTATTACGTAAAATATATGCCCCGTGAAATGCATGTTAAAGTGGGTTTTTAAGATCCTCTGTGCTTTGTTTCAATACAACAAAATTGAAAAAGGCTCTAGAAATATGATATTTGCTGCAGCTCCCTGGATCAGAAGAAATCAAAAGATGAGAGGCAACAGCCTCCAAAGAACGCCATGGATGTGGACTTGGCTGTTAATGGCCAAGGAGACCAGGCTATGGAGAAGTGCGACTGTTATGCTGGGGCATTATAGTTTGTATAACATCTTCTAATTACTGATCAGAATTGGAAAAGGTATGAATACATGCATACAGAATACTCGATGAATTTATGATCAAGAACAAGATCTTAATGGTGATATGCCTCTACAATTCAACAGTTTTTTAAAAAATGGGTCATCCCTAGCTCCCTGTTGAATGCTAGCCAGGGAGTCACCAGCCAAACAGACCCGTTTGTGATCACAAAAAAATGGTCATCACGCAATGGCTGCGCTACCAAATGAGGCCTAATTAGCCAGAGCTGTGCTGGAATGATGGCTGCTATGCCCTAAAACCCTAAGCAAACTCCACAGTCCCTTCCCTCTCTTCTTGCTACTCATTTCAATTCCCTCTTCGGACTGAAACATCTTCGACGGACTCTTCTTGTTCTGCCTCGTCTTAATATCTCTCAGCTCCATCTCCGTTGGGAATCTTCCGACTCCAAATGCCGAGAAGTACCATCTCGGCTTTATTGGCGTCGCTAGTATCGATACCTTCTTCATCGGAATGTTAATCTTATCATCGCATTTCCTTGTTGCCAACCCATGATTCTCTGATAGAGGCACCTGCAAAGTCCTGTCACTCTTTTTCTGTAGCTGCTCTGGTGGTGCTGTCCTTGACTTGTTGAAAGAGGATGGTTTCCAGTGGAATCGGAAGCTCTTCTTGGAATTCTTCTCTTTCTTGGTGCTTCCGGCCAGGCTCTCTGCCTTTTCCTCTACTGTTTCTCCTTTGTAGTGAATAAGCTTTCCACAGAAGATGATATTATCCGAGGGACAGGTTGAAGCGGTGAAGTCTCCGCTGAAAAACTCGAAGAAATCTTGATCGAAAGACGTTCCCAAGTTTTGATCTTCTTTTGAGAGGTCATCCCAGTCAGAAGCACAGCTATATAATGGAAGATCACAGAGAGATAGTGTTTCTGCTTCATCGTCAAAACCCTGCAACTCGCTGTCCTCTTGTAGCGGTCGAGGGCTCATTTCTTCCGCAACCATCGCGAGTATATCAAACGGCGGCGAGAAAAGGTGAGGAGTCCACAAGGAATTAAGAAGAGAGAGATTGTTGATGAAGCAAGTCTGTAGTTTGATGGGTAATACTTGCCAGAGTTGTCACCACCTTATATATACACGTCAAGAGAAGATGCTTTGACTCGGTGCTCAGAGATAGGTGGTGGACGGGGAGTGGGGCCGGCTTCTAGAGGGCAAAGAATAAAGATATAATAAATTAATTTTATTTGAGAAAATTAAATCTTCTAGAAAAATTAAAACTTAATTTAGAAAATATAAGTGTCACGGATAGTATTGAAACTTCTTTGATTTTAGAAAAATCTTTCTAGAATAGGAGGCGGTCATGGTTAGACGAGTGATCGGCCTGCTTGGAAACCCCACCACCTCATCTTCTGCCTGTTTTTTTCTTTTTCCTTTTTGAATATTTCTTCTCTCTCTGTCTCGGCCTTCTAGTGTACGTTACTAGTTAGTCAGCACAGAGGTCGTATCCGCGTGGCTGTCTTTCTTTATAGATAAAATAGAGTAGATTGGTCAAGATTATTTTTATTTTCAAAAAAATATATTTTTGATTTTAGTACAGTAAAAAAATTAAAATACTAATATTATAATATTTTTTTAAAAAAAGAATATAATCATAATTAATTTCTAAACCAATAATACTTCACAAAACAGTCACTGTCATTGTATCAAACAAAGTATTGATGTCAAGTACCCAGTTGAGAGTTTCCGAAAGGGACCATAAATTTCATGATGGGATTAATATATCGTTATTAATATTGTTTTTAAAAATTATTTTTGTTTAGAATTTATTAAAATATTATTTTATTTTTAAAAAATTAATTTTGATATCAGCACTTGAAAATATTCTAAAAATACTATTTTTTAATTTAAAATATAATAAAATATTTTTTTTAAAAAAATAAAACACAATGTATACCACCCCTCGACCTAACAAGAGGAAAAAGAAAAAAAAAGGCCAGAAGGGGACCATAAAATTTCATGATTTGTCGCCCTGATTTTGGTTATCTTGTAATATTTCTAGTAGGCTTTCTAGTAACAATAAGGTTTACGATTGTAAATGGGTGGGTTTTTTTTATTATTAGTATAAGTGTTTAAGTTAGCTTGTATGTATTTTGACTAATCTTATAAATTCTAAAATTAATAACCATATAAATTTTTAATCATCATATTAATAATTATAGAGCTCGAATCTAAAATTACAAAAAAAAAATCTTTTAGTTTCTTAGTTTTTTTCTTCTTGACAAGGGAGTGTTTGGTATTGGTATTGCTTTTGTGGTTGAGGTTTTTTTAAAAAAAAATCATGAGAAGCACTTTAGTTGCGGTTCAAAATAAAATTTAAAGTGTTTGGTTAAAACTGTGATTGAGTTTGAGGTTGATAAAAAACAGTTTCGTGTGCTTGGTTAACATAATTTTCATATTACTGTAAACTTGTGAAACTACTTTAAATAACACGTGTACATCTCCCCCCCTCTCTCTACATATATATACATATTAAATTAATAATGATAACAATAACATGTAATTATTTATATTTATTTATATATTATTTATTTATATTTCAATCAAGTTTTTAGATTTTTAGATTGTTTTAATATTAATAAATTATAATAAATAATATTATTCACTCCCCACTCTCTCCATAACCCTAACCCAGGCACAAACAATATAATATGATTGATAGTGTTATTCTGGGCCCGTGGTCTGCCTTGATTGGCACTCAATTGATGCTGTGGCCTCCCACGTGTTGAGATCTAGAATGATAATGACCTCATCAGAATATTCCTGGTCTGCAAGGATTTTTCTTTTTGCTGCCCTGTATCATTCAATAACTTTTCTAAATTCTAAGCCAGTGTGTATTTTTATATCTATATTCATAAAAAAAATATTATACAAAAATAAATTAAATTCCTCTATTTTTATACCAGTGGACATACGTCACATACCTTCTAGAAAACACAATGAGTGGGATTTGAACTCTATTTATTTTTAAAAAATATTCTTTTAAGCCTATTTTTTTACCGTTAAATTCAACATCTCATGTCACATCCTAGTTTAGACGTTCTCAAAACAAATCAGGTGTGTGGAATACACTAATTGATTTATATTATTGGCAGGGACGAATTTAAAATCTTTCGAGTTCCACCCTAGCTGTGCATGCAACTTTGATTTTAAAATAAATTCTATCAAACAGACCTCCAAAATTAAGAATTATACAATTTCGTCCCCGAAATGTAACATATTGGATTCGTCCCTGGAGATTCATTATCCTTATTGCCTCAACAGGAAAGGAGCTTCATTCGATTGATCATAACGATAATTCTCAAACAAAATCTAGAATAGAGAGAATCAAGAGCTTAACTGATGTATCGGACAACAGCTGCTACCAATGCTCAGCTTATTAAAAGTACGGAATGCAATCGACTGAAGCTTTGCCCCTACAGAAACCACGCAAAATCTTCTCCTGTCTCTTATCCCTGCTCCTGTTATCCTTTTTATCACTCTCATTTTCAGGTGAAAACATCGCTGGAGGTGAAATCCTCTTACTTTGCATCATCTTCGTATCACTCAGACCCATCTCCATTGAAAACTTCCCAGCACCTGATCTTACCGAATGAGATCTTGACTTCATAAAGGGTGGCAGGTTTGATCCCTTTCTCATTGAAGAATCATACTTCTCATCGCTTAATTTCCTTCCTGCATGCCCTCTGTCCGTACCTTCACAATCCTCGCGATCGCTCTTTTCTTGTTTCTTTTTCTCCGGAGAAGCATTGCTTGATGCGGCAGCTCTCTCTGTTGATGTACTCGAAGAGTGTGATAATTTTGATGGGGAGATGGAGCTCTTCCTGGTGAGTTCTGATTTGTATGTGATTTCCTGGTTCTGTGCTGTTTCTGCTACTGGTTTTTCTCCTTTGAAAGGTATGAGTTTTCCACAAAAGATGATGCTGTCTGAAGAATGAGCCGTAGAGGCATCGCTGAAAAAACCAAAGTGATTTTGATGATCAAAAGGGGATAAGCTTTGATCTTGCCTGGAGAAGTTACCCCAGTGAGCACCGTCGCAGTTGTCTGATGAAAGATTGCAAAATGTGAACGCTTCTTCTACATCTTCAAAACCTACCAATCCAGTATTTTCTTGCACTGCTTCAGGGTTAGATTCCTTGGCACCTACCATCGTGTGATCATCAGAAAACGGAGAAATTCGGACCGAGGGATTCTTGAAAAGATCAAATGATGGGGGTCTGATCAAGAAGCCCAAGTACATAAAATTATACGAACGTAGAGGAAAGAGGGAATGATCTTTGGTTGGTGTTGATGGGATTGGCTAAATCTGGAGAGACTATAAATACAGCAAGCAGTGCATGTATTCGGGGCTTGAATCTTTCAAGATTAATTTCCTTGATTTGTTAGCATTCATATCAAGTTTTTTCCACTCTCCGTAACGAGCTGTGTTGGATTCTATATCAGATTTGATGATTACATGCATTTAGCCATGGCTTATGTGGTCGGGAATCTTTGTTTCCTAAATTAATACGTTTCTATGAATGTCTTGTTCGGGCACGAAGAAGATGGATAAGATCCAATCTTCATATGCAGAAATTCTCAGGAAAACATCAGATTTCTCTTGTCGTTATTGTCCGTTTGAGGGATCTTTATATGCAGAAATTCTCAGGAAAACATCAGATTTGTCTTGTCGTTATTGTCCGTTTAAGGCTATTCACACTTGTCCTGATCGAAAAAAATAATTCAGCGTCAGTGAATCAATTTTAGTTGTATTAGATTTTTATAATAGATAAATATATTCACTCAAACTCGAGACTTATTAAATAAATAACAAATACAAGTCTCGCCGGTTGAGGACATTTTTTATTGTCTATTCTATATGCTTTATCAATAAATTTATCTTTTTTTTGAAGATATTAAAATTATTTTTTAAAAATAAAAATGATCTAAAACATTAAATAAAAAATAATATTTTTTTTTCAAAAATATTTTTAAGTGAAATATTGCTTAATTCTTATAATTCACTGTGAAAGGATCTTAATTAATCTGATGACAATAATTTTCAAATACATCCAATTATAAAAAAAAAAAAAAAAAACTGCGTATCCACTATATTGATTACTAGATTGTACACTAAAGAGAATCGACAACTTGGCCTGTCGAACAACTCCGACGACCAAAGCTTGACTCAAACCGGCGGAATGCAACCAAGAGAAGCTTTACCCCTAAACAAACCCCACGGGATCTTCTTTCTCTTTCCCTCGCCACCCTTATCCGTTTGATCACACTGGTCGTCGGATGGAAACGGAAACATCCTGGCTGGATCAGTTGAACTCTTCTTCCGTTGCCTCATCTTGATCTCGCTCAAATCCATCCCCGCCGGAAACTTCCCAACTCCTAATCTAAAAGAATAGCATCCTGACTTCACCAAGGGTGACAGGTTTGGTCCTCTTATCACTGAGCAATCATACTTACGATCAACACTTAATTTCCTGGCTGCAACTACCTCGTTAGTACTTTCACGAGCCTTGTCACTCTTTTGCTGTTTCTTTTTCGTTGGTGGATTATTGCTTCTTGCAGCAGCTCTTTCAGTTGATTTATTGAAAGAGAGAGATGGTTTTGAATCTTTTGATGGCAAGATCGAGCCCTTCTTGGCATGTTTTGGTCGTGCTGCGGATCCCAGGTCCTGCTCTGTTCCAGCAACCACTGTTTCTTTCGCCGGGAGTCCCAGGTTCTTCAGTTCTGTCTCAGCTGCCGCCGTTTCTCCTCTGTAAGGTATGAGCTTTCCACAAAAGATGATGCTGTCCGAGGAATTAGTAGAGCTGGCAGCACTGGTAAGATCTTCACTGGAAAACTCAAAGAGATCGTGATGATCGGAAGAGGAGCTTCGGTCTTGTTTGGCGAAGTTATCCCGATAATTGTCATAGTTCTTCAATGAAAGATCAGAAAATGAGAATTCTTTTTCTGCGTCTTCAAAATCCTGCAACCTAGTATTTCCCTGTACTCGTCCAGGGCCAAAACCCTCGGTACCAATCATTGCGTGGTCAGAAAATGGAGAAGAGAAGATGACGTGGATCATATAATCAATGTAACTGTAGCCTAGGGGGTAATCAAGAGGTCCAGGTACATATGTATATATAGGAGAAATTAAGGGAGTGCTTGTTATTGTGGTACAGTTGTGTTTTTCAAGAAAAATGTTTTGTTTTAAAAATATGTTTTTAAATTGTTTTTATACGTTAATAATAATTCAATATACCTTTTTAAATAAACATTTTAAAAAACAATAATTATTTTAATAATAAACAATATCTAATATACGCGTGGCGTGCTGGAATTGGAGATGGGTGGTGTCGAATAGATTTGGCCACGTCTAGAAGACTAATAGTACAAAATCAAGAGACGCAAATAGGGCGGCTCCCTTTCTTTTCTAAATTGTTAAATTGGGATTTACATCCAGTCCCTTGTTTGCTGTAAATTGATTTTTTTTGGAAATTGAATTTCATATAAATTGAATTTTGATGTTTGACAGTGTTATAGAAAATAAACTGTAAAATATTTTTTAGTATTTGTTTGTGTTATAGAAAATGAACTGAAAAATAATTTATTAATAAATTATTATTTTTTCAAGTTTATTAGAATATTGAGGAACAACTCTTACAAATTAAAAAGTTGAATGAGAATGAAATTGAAAAAAAAATATAATTTCATAAATTATCTCAAATAAAATAAATAATAATCAAAATAATATAGATCAAATCTAAAAAATTAAAAAACAAATTGAAAGGTGAATAAATTAAAATAATAATAGTTAACATTTCATAAATTATTTCAAATAAAATAAGTAACAATAAAAAATTTGAGGACCAAATTTGATAGATAAAAAATTTCATTAAAAAAATGATAAGAAAAAAGCAAATAGCAATTATAAAACACAAGGAGCAAAATTAATATAAAAAATAAATTTCAAGAGATGGAATTGAAAAATAAATATTCAAAACAAATTATATATAGCAATCAAAAATTTTGAGAATTAAATTTGATATAATCAGCAAATAATGATATTTTAAATTTTTTTACAATTTTCGGAAAGTGTTTTCCGCCCAAATTTTCCAGAAAACACTTTCCTGAAAACGAAGCCAAATTTTTCTAATGGCAAACAAACACAGGAAAATTTAGAAAGTGGTTTTTAGGAAATCAATTTCCTTAAAACAAACAAGGCCTAAAAAAGCATTTGTTTTCATGATGGATTTCAATGATTACATTTTCAGGCTTGGTTTAGCTTGTTTATTTTTAAAGTATTTTTTTATTTAAAAATATATTAAAATAATATCTTTTATTTTTAAAAAAATTATTTTTTACATCTGCACATGAAAATAATATAAAATATCAAAAAATATAATTTAAAATAAAAATAAAATAAAAACTTACTTTTAAAAAAATATATATAAAAGGTGTTTTAAATTATTTTTTAAAGTGTTTGGATTTTTTTATAAAAAAAACTTTGCCAAAAGATATGGAAATCACACACCTTTTAGTTAGCAAATTATTTAATCATTTTTTTATTTTTTAACATTATACAATATTTCTTCTGGTTTTTGTGGCATGATTATTTTAAGTATTTTTGAGTATGAGTTTGAATTGGCAAGCACATCCTCTGTCCTCTATAAGAAATGTGTTTTAAAAACAATTAAAATATCTTATTTATTATATGTTTTTTATATTATTTTGTTATCACAATATCAAAATAAATTTTTAAAAATAATAAAATATATATTAGTTTAACATATTTCTAAATAAAAATATTTTAAAAAATATTTTTTATCATTTTTAAGTAGACTCTAAGTAATAGGAGAGATTGTTTCGTGCTATGGTAGTAATTGTTTTTGAAAATATTAAAATGAAATATTTTATCATTCTTTTTTATATATTTTTTGAAAATTAGCAAATAATATAAAAATCACAAGGAAAATAAAAACAAGTTCTTTTTCAATACATTTTTAAAATATAAAAATAAACAACTCTAAGCTTGTTCTAAAATTATGGTCGTCTTTTCCGATGGAGAACAAGAAGACTACCGAGTCACTGCCCGTTATTTTGTTTTTATAAAAAAAATCCAGTATTTTTAATTATTTTGTTTTTGCTATTTGAAAACGGATAAAATGGACAATCGCGATTGGTCTCTCCGTGGTCCATAGACGCGTGTCTGCATCGTTTTAGCAGCAGGCCTCGTTAAGACAGAGAGATGAGATTCCTATAAGCACCACCCCCTTCTAGATAGATGCTGAGATGAGATTCTTATGATTATTGCTTTCTAGAATCAAAGCACGTGTCTACTCCACGAGGTCAATTTTATGGAAGGGCAGATTTGTTAAACCACTGTCAACCGGACTTGTTAATTCTTTATCGTTTTTGGTCGGAATAGTCATATTTCGTATCTTTAAAAAAAATATGAAATAATTTTATTTTTATCTCGGTTTTAATTTTAATTTATTATAGAAATTCTGGTCGGAAGATGTCGGTATCATTCTGGCTCAAAATCATAACATTTATTTTATTTTAGAACATTTTACTATTATAATATTTTGGAATTTTAGAGATGTTTCTAATTTTAAGATTATATTTGTTTGACTTTGTGTTTGTATTGTATAATTTAAAGTTAATTTATCTTGAATTTAAATTATATTTTTTAAATTAATATTTTTTTCCATATATATATATATTAATTATATATCAACAATATAACCTCGAACTAGCATGCTGAAACATTCTAAAAGAGAAATATTCCGTTCCAATAGAAAAACCAGAACGATATTGACAAACTTGGTGTGAATGCTTGCACGGAAAATACTACTTGAAAATGTGGTCATGTATGTTTTTTTAAATGTATTTTTTTAATTTTTAAAAATTATTTTCAAAATAACATACAATAAAAAATATTAAAAATTATTTTTAACAATAAAAATAACACTTCAACTCCAATATAAGGACGCAGTGGTCATGTAGCTTGTATTGCCTTTTAATTTCCATTTTTAATTCCATTTTAGGTTGGATTAGTATTAGTATAACTCAACAATACATCCATAAAGAAAATAAAAAGGCCCTGTATATTTTGTTCTTGCTCGAGCTTGGATGGGAGCCAGGGTATTTTGCTCTTAGCAGCAATCAGGACAGCAGAGAACTCCAATGGGCTTTCTATTCAGCGAGCGGCAACAGGTCCAGTCCATGTGAAAGAAAATCCTTCACGAGGCCCAGGAGAGAATATGCTAAGAAATTCGTTTTCACTGACAGACAACACGACGTCGTTTGTCCACCACATCCGGCGCCTTCTCCTCTCAAAATTTTCCCTTCGACAATAAATTAAATTGAAAGGGTGATGTTTATACTGCACCGTTTTATAAAATATTATTTTTTTGAATTATTTATATTGTGGTTTGTTTTATACCTAGTTGGCTCAGTTTCATAACTCATTCATGATTTTAGTGAACAGACTCAAAATGTTTTTTAATTGGTATTTTTTTATTAAAAAAATCATCTTAAAACGTAAGAATTATAAAAGACCAGGATCGTGATTTTTTTCTTGGATTAGTACCGATTATCAGGCCGCTGGGATGACTAATCTCGAGGGTGCACAAGACGACTTCATGATTTACAGTATGTTTAGTAAATTAACATGGTTGAATCATATCATTTTTTTATTTTAGTCTGATAACACATGTAACAAGTTTCACAAATTAAATTATGTATTTTTTTTTTTCAAAACTAAGTTGATTGGGGATTGAAATTCTTAATTTATCATGATCTATTTTATATGATATTATCAAGCTCTCATAATTTAGGATATGAATTTAATAGGATAGCTTGGATTAACTCATCAATTAAATATTACTTGAATAAAAAGATATCTTAATTCCTTACAGGTCAAATTATATTTTTAATGTCTATCCAGATTATACTTAAACACGTCAAGTTAATCATGTTATTTCATATCAATATTTAATTATTTTTAAATGTGAAAATGTTAATAATATTGAAATATATTTTTTATATATTAAAAAAATAAAATTCGATAGAGAATTAAAATAATCTAGCGTTCACCTGACAAGTCATTGAAACCGGAATGTGGAAACAAACACATCTACGCCACTTCTCATTTGGCATTTCCCGATGTCACTGGTTTTTGATCGAAATTTAAAAAAATTATTTTTTATTTATTTTAAATGAATATGTTTTTATATTTTTTAGATCATTTTAATGTGCTGATTATAAAAATTATTTTTAAAAAATAAAAAAAATACTAATTTAATCTATTTCAACATAATAAATACTTTAAAAAACTACCCCAACCAATATCTTAATCCTTAATTTACTAACCGCGCGAAACCTGGTGGAACAATAAGTTTGGATTTACCAATACGTGCATCGATGCGATTGACACATTGACATGGTTATAATTTATAAAGGTCACTGGAGGATATAATTGGTATTCAAAATTATTTTGGAGGGTAATATAGGAAGGCAACCAACACTTTAGTAATATAAATATTTCAAACCCTACACTCTCGCTTCACACCGTCACTAGCCACTCTTCTCCTCCAAAGCTCTCTCGCCGCTAGGGTTTAATCCATTTTCTTGAGGTTGGATTTTCCAACTCCTGTTATTTATCTCCTGATTTCGTTGTAGTTTTGTTCAAGATTACATAACTGAGTTGCTGATTGGTGACTTCTTTGTCGAGATTTGTTATAAATTTATCGGTTTTAATCTAGAATTTAAGTTTTATTCTGCTTGAAATTTTATTTTTATTTTTTAATTTCTTCTTATCTTGTGTTCAGTGCTAGAAGCTGTTGCATGAAATTTGTTCTTATTTGAGAGGCAGATCTAAGAGTTTTATCACCGTGGCATAATATTTTTAGAAGATAGATACTGTATTATACGACCGTGTAGCTATAATTCTTGGTTGAATTTGTTTTCCTTTTTCTTTCTGTTCGTTTTTATTGCTCATGCCTTTACCTGGTCGATGATTTTCTTAAGATTTGAGATAACAGGCTTGTAGTTTTAACCCTATAGTTTTTAAAATTGAAGCTGGAAAATATCAGTATTGACTTTATGATTTTTTACAGATTTGAGATAACAGACTTGTAGTTTTAACCATATCGTTTTAAAAATTGAAGCTGGAAAAAATCAGTGATGACATTATTGCCTATTGATTATAGATAATAGTTATTCGACTTTCATGTTCAATTTCTTGACACCCATGCGATATCTACGAATAATTGCTATCTAAACAGCCTTTGTTAATTTCTTACTTCTCTTCTGGTATTTAATGAAGAGCACTTGGAGATATCTGAAACTATTAATTTAAGTTTAGTTTCTTGGATGTGGACTCATACTTTATGTTAAGCATGTTCTCATCTTGTAAATTTTTGCTTTACCGATGATTGCCTTAACATTTCACATCTTCCCGTATAACTCAGCTCTAAGATATCGTCATGGGTAAAGAGAAGACTCACATCAGCATTGTGGTCATCGGCCATGTCGACTCTGGAAAGTCCACCACCACCGGTCACTTGATCTACAAGCTAGGAGGTATTGACAAGCGTGTCATTGAGAGGTTCGAGAAGGAAGCTGCTGAGATGAACAAGAGGTCATTCAAGTATGCCTGGGTGCTCGACAAGCTCAAGGCTGAGCGTGAGCGTGGCATCACCATCGATATTGCCCTGTGGAAGTTTGAGACCACCAAGTACTACTGCACTGTCATCGATGCCCCTGGACATCGTGACTTTATCAAGAACATGATTACTGGAACTTCCCAGGCTGACTGTGCTGTCCTCATCATCGATTCCACCACTGGTGGTTTTGAAGCTGGTATCTCCAAGGATGGCCAGACCCGTGAGCACGCTCTTCTTGCTTTTACCCTTGGTGTGAAGCAAATGATCTGCTGCTGTAACAAAGTATGTTTGCTCTCTCTTTTTCAAGCTAACTGGATGGTTAATTTCCGTTGAATTATTTCCTGTTGCACGCATGTAGTTACCTTGATTTTTGCTCTCTGCTAATGTTTGCTGGCTCTTTTTGGAAAAGATGGATGCCACCACTCCCAAATACTCCAAGGCGAGGTATGAAGAAATTGTCAAGGAAGTGTCATCCTACTTGAAGAAGGTCGGTTACAACCCTGACAAGATCCCCTTTGTCCCCATCTCTGGATTCGAGGGTGACAACATGATTGAGAGGTCAACCAATCTAGACTGGTACAAGGGCCCAACTCTCCTGGAGGCCCTCGACCAGATTTCCGAGCCCAAGAGGCCCTCGGACAAGCCCCTCCGTCTCCCGCTTCAGGACGTGTACAAGATTGGTGGTATCGGAACTGTCCCAGTGGGACGTGTTGAAACTGGTGTCATCAAGCCTGGCATGGTTTGCACTTTTGGGCCAACTGGACTGACCACTGAAGTCAAGTCCGTTGAGATGCACCACGAAGCACTCCTAGAGGCTCTTCCTGGTGACAATGTCGGGTTCAACGTTAAGAATGTAGCTGTGAAGGATCTGAAGCGTGGTTTTGTGGCCTCAAACTCCAAGGATGATCCTGCCAAGGAAGCTGCCAACTTCACCTCCCAGGTTATCATCATGAACCATCCTGGACAGATTGGTAATGGTTATGCTCCAGTTCTGGACTGCCACACCTCTCACATTGCTGTGAAGTTTGCTGAGATCCTCACCAAGATTGACAGGCGTTCTGGTAAGGAACTGGAGAAGGAGCCCAAGTTCCTGAAGAACGGAGATGCTGGTATGATTAAGATGCTTCCCACCAAGCCCATGGTGGTGGAGACTTTCTCAGAGTATCCTCCACTTGGTCGTTTTGCTGTGAGGGACATGCGCCAGACTGTTGCTGTGGGAGTTATCAAGAATGTGGAGAAGAAGGATCCCTCTGGTGCCAAGGTGACCAAATCTGCTGCCAAGAAGGGTGGCAAGTGAACCGTGCAGGTCGATGCTTCTGAAATCTATTTTAGAAATAACGACTTGGTCCTTTCCAGTTCTGAATTTATTGGATGTCTATCCATGTGTCTTGAGTATTGTAATTTTATGTCGCTGCTTTCATCAAGAGGCTGTTCTCAGAACTGGGTTCTTGATCGGCGGTGGCGGTTTTTTTGTTTTGAATTATCGTCTGCGCTTTTTTTGTCTTAGAAGTTGAGTTGTGGTCGGGCTTGTGTTTCTATTAAGTTTTGAATTATCTTGTGAACTTATTGTCTTAAAAGGGGTGATTTTGTCGTCCTTTTTCTATTTATGTTTTGAATTATACTATTGCACTGTTTTTTCCCTGTCTTTCAAGATCAAGGTTGTAGTACCGTGGTAGAACTATTCATAGAGTTATGTTTTGTTCGGTCTCTGTGGGTGGGCCTGTTACTAGTAACCTTCTTTAGGATTTCTATACTCCGAATTATCTGCACGTAGATGACCGCATCATATCACTGAAATGGTAAATTTTGATATTAATCGTTTTTTCTTTTTTGAAAGAGTCTAGTAGAGATTATATTGCTCTCTAACCACGTTAACAAACTAAATTGAGGTTAGTGATATCTTCTATTTGTTTGATTAATTTTAGCGTGACTGCATTATGATAATTTACATTGGGCCAATACAAGCAACTGTAATGGGCTTCTCTTTGAACATCGGTTACTGGTTCTATCCAACGTTGCCTTGCATGTTCTGTTAAAGGCGGGCTTTGTCATGTAGATTCAAGAGGGCATTGGGCTAAAATATAGACTTAGTAGCCAGCCCATCACAGGAGATTAGAGAAGCCGTTTCCTTTGTAAAGTTTCCAGTAACTTTAAAAATTTCTGGTACACAGAAAAGTCAAACTTAATACAGTGAAACTAGATTTTCAAGGGTCTTCCCGAAGACGTTGCTTTTACATGTTTTGTTTAGATTTGATTAATGTGGTGCCAGTCTTGTATGCTTCTGGCGGCTAAAATATCTAGTCATGAAACAATTCATTTCATTTTAAAACAGCCGACTGGCTTGAAAACCTTGATCACCAAGTAAGAGGATTCCTATATATAAATTGCCTATTCCCTCCTCGTTGCATCTGCTTCTTCTCGCTCGACGCTAGGGTTTAACAGGTTCGATTCACGATCGCTTCTTCGTTTCACTCTTGTCCTTATCTCGTATTGTAAATCACTGTGGTTATCTAGTGAATGACTGGTATCCGTATGAACTATGAAGTCTTTGATTGCTTTGTGATTTCAAGCAGATTTATTAGCTTTGAATCCAATTTTGCTTTGAGAGCAAGCTAGGATCTAGGTTTTCAATGCCTTTTTACTTGCTTTTAAGACTTGTTTATACGGGATTTTCAATTTAGACTATTTTTTTTTCAGTGTTTTTTTTTTAAATTATTATTCAGATATAATAAGATGGGAATTTGTGCTGTTTTGATTTCGTCTTTGTTGCTTTTGGTACCGAAAAGAACTCTTAAACTTATTCTGTAGTCTCTCAAGTTGCTGATCCGATATTATTGTGATTAATCTCAGGGTAAGAATTGCCACTCAAATTAACTGATAATGATGTAACTAGATCTTGATTAATCATATTGGATATTTATACAGATTATCTTTTGTACGTGATTTTTTTATGTTAGAACAGACTCAACAGAGTGTTATGCTGTGTTAAATTATTTCAGAAATCGTGATGTATTGAAGTTGGACTGGACATACCATGGTGGATTTGTTATTGCCCTGAACATTTCAACTAGATCTAGTTGAATGTTCAAGAACGTGGTTTTAGTGTCCTAGTATTTTGTTTTAAATTTTTTGATTTTTATGTATGACAGCTCAGAACTAAGATTTCATTATGGGTAAAGAGAAGATTCACATCAGCATTGTGGTCATCGGCCATGTCGACTCTGGAAAGTCCACCACCACCGGTCACTTGATCTACAAGCTCGGAGGTATTGACAAGCGTGTCATTGAGAGGTTCGAGAAGGAAGCGGCTGAGATGAACAAGAGGTCATTCAAGTACGCCTGGGTGCTCGACAAGCTCAAGGCTGAGCGTGAGCGTGGCATCACCATTGACATTGCCCTGTGGAAATTCGAGACCACCAAGTACTACTGCACAGTCATCGATGCCCCTGGACATCGCGACTTTATCAAGAACATGATTACTGGAACTTCCCAGGCTGACTGTGCCGTGCTCATCATCGATTCCACCACTGGTGGTTTTGAAGCTGGTATCTCCAAGGATGGCCAGACCCGTGAGCACGCACTCCTTGCCTTCACCCTGGGCGTGAGGCAGATGATCTGCTGCTGTAACAAGGTATGTTTCTTTCCAGATACAAATTTGTTGTTCTTTGCTCTCTACTGATGTTTGCTTCATCTTGTTGTGACAGATGGATGCCACCACTCCAAAATACTCCAAGACAAGGTATGATGAAATTGTCAAGGAGGTGTCATCGTACTTGAAGAAGGTCGGTTACAACCCGGACAAGATCCCCTTCGTCCCCATCTCTGGATTCGAGGGTGACAACATGATCGAGAGGTCAACCAATCTAGACTGGTACAAGGGCCCAACTCTCCTGGATGCCCTCGACCAGATTTCCGAGCCCAAGAGGCCCTCAGACAAGCCCCTCCGTCTCCCGCTTCAGGACGTGTACAAGATTGGCGGTATCGGAACTGTCCCGGTGGGACGTGTTGAAACTGGTGTCATCAAGCCTGGCATGGTTTGCACTTTCGGTCCAACTGGACTGACTACTGAAGTCAAGTCCGTTGAGATGCACCACGAAGCGCTCCTGGAGGCTCTTCCTGGTGACAATGTCGGGTTCAACGTTAAGAATGTAGCTGTGAAGGATCTGAAGCGTGGTTTTGTGGCCTCAAACTCCAAGGACGATCCTGCCAAGGAGGCTGCCAACTTCACCTCCCAGGTTATCATCATGAACCATCCTGGGCATATCGGAAACGGCTATGCCCCTGTTCTTGACTGCCACACCTGTCACATTGCTGTGAAGTTTGCTGAGATCCTCACCAAGATTGACAGGCGTTCTGGTAAAGAGCTGGAGAAGGAGCCCAAGTTCTTGAAGAATGGTGATTCTGGTATGATTAAGATGATTCCAACCAAGCCCATGGTGGTGGAGACTTTCTCAGAGTATCCTCCACTTGGTCGTTTTGCTGTGAGGGACATGCGCCAGACTGTTGCAGTGGGTGTGATCAAGAACGTGGAGAAGAAGGATCCCACTGGTGCCAAGGTGACCAAATCTGCTGCCAAGAAGGGTGGCAAGTGAACCGTGCAGGTTGATGCTATTGAAATCTACTGTTTTAAAAATAATTATAAGCTTTTTATTTGTTTTCTATCTCATGAATGTCTATCTTTGTGTCATGAGATCTTCAGTTTTGTGTCGTCACCATCATCACAAGGCTATTCTCAGAACTGGGTTCTTGATCAGCGGTGGTGATGTTCTTTCTGCCGTCAGTTTCTGCCTGCATTTTTGCTGGTTCTCTCAAATTTCGATCTTATGTTTCTTGAACAGCTCTTATTTTAATTTCAATATGTAAACATACTTTTTATTTCGTGGTATTTCTTTGGATTTTCTGTCTTTGATTGAGTGAATGCCATGTTATACATTGCGTCCAAGCGATGCTCCGCAAGTTCTGCTCTCTGTCTCAGGGAGTTTTCTGCCACTTACATCGAGGATGCGTGGACAAATACACTGGAAAGAGGTAGTTTATGCACTGTAAAACCCAAGACTCTCCTTTTATCCTTGAACCATTAATTGTCTGAAAGGGTCTTTATGCCGCGGAAATGTCTCCACGTGTCTCCTTTCTTGCTTCTACGCATCTGGAAGTGTGAAGATGTCCTAAAAGTCCAGTCAATCATGCACTATTTCATAAAATCTGGAGCGTGAAAAGTTTCATGAACTACATCATGCATCGCTTTATAAATTGGGCGACAAAGATACCCTCTAAAGCTTGAATATTGTATCTCAGAGATTTTACCTAATGCATATATATATATATATATATATATATATATATATATATATATATATAATTGGATCATTGATTGTTAGTTATTGATTGTGTTTGGGAGGCTGCAGGCATGTTGGCAAGAAGGGCAACATTAATTTTTTCCTACGATAACATATATATATATATATATATATATATATATCCAATTTAATTATTTTACTAATTTAGGTACAAATATATGGTTTTAAATTTAGACATTTTTTACTTTTAATAGGTTGTTCTTAAGGTTTTCTGAAAGTTTGGATTAGAGGGAGAGGGAGAGAGTGGAAAGGGGAGTAATGTGTTATATAGGTTTTTACCTTTTCTTTTTTTCAACATGTACAAAACAAAGGTTTCTAAGAAAAATAATAGCGTTTTCTCTGAAGAAAAACAATATATTATAGACTGATTTCTTTAAAAAAAGTCTTTTTTTCCCCATCTGATTCCAAATCTTGATCTTCAACTCCATCAATGGCATAATAACGATTGTTATTAATTATAGAGAGGAGATAGAGAACCTCCTCCTTTGGCATTGCAATTGGGGATCGATGTACTTAACCTTCTGGTTCACATTCCACTCCTCGGCTTTCAGCTGTGTCATGAGATGATACTAAAAATTGTTTCCATCAAGACAAACAGGATCCTTTCTATAAGAGTACAGAGATACATATCGTGATCCAGTTGACCATTAATGCTTCATAGAGGTATTTTTGGCTACAAAACCTCCATTTGTTCAATAATTGGGGAAGAAGTCATATTATGAGGAGCATGGCATAGAAAAAAAAAGGTGCAGCAAAACTAAAACAGGAAAGCTTTGCCGCCAGTAAACATTCAGTTGTTCTAAGTGACACGTTAAGAAAATTGAAGTCCCATCTCTGTTCTCCATTGAGCAAGAGCATCATTTAGAAAGCTTTGCCGCCAGTAAACATTCAGCTGTTCTAAGTGACACGTTAAGAAGATTCAAGTCCCATCTCTGTTCTCCATTGAGCAAGAGCATCATTTAAGAACAGGGCCACTCGAAATCATTGATCCACGAATTAACAATCACCATTCAATCAAGATGTTCATTTATATTAAACAGTCATGGCCTCACAGGTAAATGCTCCGATTCTCATCTTGTTAGTATCTTTTATCACAGGGATTGGGGAATCATTTTCGGGATCACATCAAGATGCAAAGAGATTATGCCACTCAAAAACAGAAGACAGGATAACTCGGTGTGAAAGTTTTCTGGGCGAGAGTCATTAGGCAATTCAGACACAACCAAAGCTGTCTTCCTACTTTGGCAGAGAAGAGTGGGATGTGTGAGAAATCAGAATCGATGGTTGAAAGAGTTGTGCTGAGCAAATGGCCAAGAAGTCATGAAGGGGGGGCAACTCCTCTATTTCAAACTCATGCAAAAAATGGTGTCTGGCTCCATCGTGGCAGCACAAGCGAAGGAGATTTACGTAGCAAAAAAACAAAAACAGCGCTTGAATCTGATTTTTTTTTTAAACAATTGCACATTGGTAACAACTATGCCTTGACAAGTTAGGCTCGTTATTGGACAATAAGAATTGATGCCTGCTACATTGTTCCATGAGAAAATGCAACCAAGATGAAAGCTTACCAGAATCCAGAAAACGCTTGTATATGGTACAAAAAGATCAAGAAGAGGGTTTTTTACTCCTTTTCTTGGCAGTTTTGGCAATAGCATTGCAAATCTCTCTTTTTTGTTTGTTTTTATTGCTGGTGTTCTTGTTGTTGTTGCCACCTGTGCTTGCTGCACTTTTTCCCTGGACTTCCAGCACATCTTTTACAAAAAACTTCAGCCTCCATAGGGTGGATTCAGCCTGTTACGGGAACAGAGCAAGCTCAACAATTCATTCCTTCACCAAGCAGTCGTGAAGAATCTAACAAAGAAGCAATAATTATAACATAAATTATGACCTGAGCATCAATGTCAAGATCCACTTCTTCAGCAGTTGCTTGGAAGCCAGGATTATTCTGGGCAACAATCTCCAATGCTTTGGTTAGATCTTCAGGAGAAAGTCTTGTAAGAGCCACCCCAAGTTTTCTTTTCTCTGCAGAGGACATCTTTCTGGAATTGAATTTTCCAAATTAACTTAGTTTCCATGGAGAATTGGAAAACAGAAGTCAAATCTTCAAGAAGATGTAACTCATAATTTAGCTTTTAATCATACCCAAACTAAAGGGGTGTTTGAGAGAGTGGTAGCGGTTGTTTTTCACAGTATTTTTCGTTCAAAATTGCATCAATTTACTATTTTTAAAATCATTTTTGACATCAACATATTAAAATTATCTGAAAATAAAAAATAATTTGTTAAAAAATAAAAAAAATCATTTTTTTTCACAAAAACACTTTTCAAAAGCTATGCCATACAGCCCCTTCCTATAAGAAATACTTTTGTATTCACAGTATTATTAACTACATATACAAAGTTGGACCACTAACCTGCACTTTTGAACAACAATGTTACGAAGCTCTGCCAAATGCATATCAACCTCATAAAGCTGAAAACAGGTCATTACAGAATCTTAAAACATAACATAACCCTAATACAAGATGAAATGCTGGTTGAACTTGATTATACCAAAAGAAAATCAATTTCAACATTTTTATGGTGAATTCTATAGTTATACAAAAAATTAATAGATCAAGCATGGGAAGAAGCAAATTAAAAGATTTTTCAGTGCTTTATATATCTGTGAGAAAGGCTGTGAAGTTTCAGTATACCTCATTACTCAAATCATGAGCCATTGCAGCCTTCTGAGCAAGCTGCATATCCAATTTAGCCTCCACTTCCTCGTCTTCTCTTCTTTTTTCCTGTGAGAGAATTGATTTGGTATTCCATAAAATTATCCAGAAATAAAGAACATCGCAATTGCATCTCTCAGCAAAAAGATCATGGACTAAGATAGCTCGATACCACATACCTCTTCAGTGACTTTAGGCAGAAGTTGTAGCCACTTCTCCTCAAATTTTCCCAGCAATTTTCTGGCCATAACATGAACATCGCTTTTTTTATCATTATATTTCATTGCATTCTTAAACACTAACCTCGCATCAGCACATATCTCTCTGACATTCTTATATCCTGTGCCATCATTAGCCTCCATTTGATTTTTTATTGTACTTAAGTCCATGGGCTTGTCGATAACCTATTCAATACCATGTGTGCCAAATTCATTGAAGTCATATTCAGAAGGAATCCAACTCTAAAATGGCAGAGCAATTAACAAGGAGTGATAAATCATCGAAGCAACTAAAATTCATTGCGAGTCATATTCCGAACTACGTAACAAGTCACACTTGCATGTTTGTGATCCCTGATCACACAAACTGAAAGTTGAAAGCACAGTCCGCTTTCCTTTTAAAAACAACTTGTTACATGTTTAGACGGGGCTTGTGTGTTGTATCAATTTTACTTAAAAGGCTCATGCGCAGTCACTGGAAAAAGGGTAAATGCGCTTCATGTGATTTCTGTTACAGTACATGCTGATGAAATAGGAAATTGAGAAGGATGTTATCACTTCACCTCATAATAGTCATGCAATCCAAGACCTTTCACATCTACAGGTTGCATAAAAGGCCAAGCCCATTTGTGCTGCGCGATCTGAAGACAACAAAAAAGAAACTACATTAGATAATGAAAATCAGCTCGTAACACTTATTTTGCTTCTAAAACCTCAAGCATCCAAGAACAAATTTCCAGAACTAATTGGTCTGTCATCATAACAGTGGGATATCGCAGGGGTAAAAGGAACCAATTTCGACAACATATTAAACAATCCAGACCGCAGTTTCTCAATCCACCTTAAAATTTCATAGCAGAGAGGAAAAATCAAGTTTTATCCAGACAAACGTAAAACATAGAAAGCACCGAGTGATACATTACTTGACGCAATGTTGTACCGAGTTGGCGCATAAGCTCTTGCATTCTCTTAGCAGCAGCAGCCTCTCGTTTCGACGCATCTTGTTGCTGTTTCCTGATACTAGGAGCATGCCTCTCTTTATCTTTATCTTTCACAATCGAGCTACCACCACCTTTCGAAGAGCCACTCTGCTGCTTTTTACTTATATTCAGGTAAAACTGCTCAACCTCATTCACTCTTCGCTCCAACTACAGATTCAAAAGCAAAAGCCAAAACAATCCTCAGATTTTTCACAGCATTCGTTCTACGCGCAATTTTTTTTTATTGATCACCAACTTACCTTATCAACTTTTTGGAAAATCCCATCCACGCTATGCTTGAAACCCTCCGTGTCAGCATCGTTGCCGTCTGGATTTCTTACCGGAAGATTATCAAAAGAAAAAACCGACGGTTCCATCTGGCTACTAAAACAGAAAAGAAAACGAATACAAATTAAACTTCGTTAAGAACATTCAAAGATGGTAAAATTGAATTTCCAAGCGGAAGATTTATACATGCATTCCAAGTGTATAATACCTGGAATATACGTATCTGTATACGGAGACAGTAGAGGGAGTGGTGGAACGTGGAAGTAACAGAGCAGGCGCAGGGACACTGCTTTGTCGCGCTATCTGTCTTGCCAAATTGCGAGACGAAAACCTGGCTTCTCTTTCTGACGACGTCGGTTTATTCCTGTTGGTGTGATATGTCGGGTACGAGCGCCGTTTCCCCCCCTCTGTATTTATTATAAGTTTCTGGTTGAATGCACCAAAATAGTGTACCTCTAATATCTCCTTTTCTTTTTAAATCTTTTTCACATACCCTTAAATTAGTTTTTACGAGCGGTATACCGCAGCGATGCGTGTGATTTTTATCTATGTAAAAAATTTATTGTTTTTATATATATATTATATTTTATTAGTTTAATATTTATTTAGTATAGTTATAATTGATAAAATTTATGTAATGAAAATGGAAAGTGACGTGTATATTTTGTAATTGCAGATAACCTACGTAAATATTTTTTTTTTAGTTTATCTTTTCCCCAGCAATATTATATTTAAAATATTAAAAATGAAAATATTATAAATTTGTTTTTAAGAAATAAATCTAAACAAAAGAGTACCAAATTTCAATATTAATTTTAAAATGATATTAATGTTTTTATTCCAAAAAACCTAGGTCATGTTTTCTTTTCCCTATATATATATATATATATATATATATATATATATATATAACATCCAATAAATATTAGAACATATAATTAATGAAAGACTAAAATTATCCTAGAAAATTTAAGAAAATTAAAAAAATATCATTGTCATCACTGTCAAAATAATAAAAATTATTAGATTATATGGAGAGAAAAAAACAATAACAAAAGAGTAAGCAAGAAAAACAATTAAATTATTATTGTTATTGTTATTGTGTTAAGTACAAAATTAAAATTCGAAGACAATTTTTTTTTATGTTAGTCGATTTATTAATTATATGATTATAGTAAATGTATTTAAGAATACTGATATTAATTTTTTTTATTCAAAAAATCCAAGGTCATGTTTTTTTATCCCTATATATATTCGTATGAGATAATATCCAATAAATATCAGAACATATAATTAATGAAAGATTAAAAATATCCTAGAAACTTTAACAAAAATAAATAAAAAAAACATATAAATATCATGATGCGCGTTAATTAATCCGGAGATCCCGGTCATGGAAAAAATATGTAAGTGATAATAAAAATAATAATAATAATAAATGGATTCGAGATTAGTCGATGTGCATAAGCTGTAACGGATACCTAGGTCTAAAAGAAAATAAAAAGCCCGATTAAAATTAAAAAAACAAAAACACCTCTTCACACAGTATTGAACTGTGAACATTATTATTAAAAAAAGCATGGTTATTAAAAAGAACAATGCAAGGGGAAAACACCTTTTTAAACAGTAATATGAAAAAAATCATGTCTACGCATAAAATAACTCGGACATCCCGATCATGGGGAAAAAATATAAGTGGAAAAAAGGGGAAAAAATATAGAAGTGGAAAAAAAAGGAAAAAAAATAGATCCTGAGATTAATCATGATACGCATAAGCTGTCATTAATATCCAAGTTAAAAAAACAAACAAACGAAAACAACTTTTACAGAGTAATTTTCTAAAATTAGGATTTAAAAAATCCAAAAAAAAACAAACGAAAAGCAACACTTTCCAAAATAAGAATTAAAAAAAATGAAATTTAGGAAAAAAAGGATTTAAAAAGAAAAAAACAAAATTTAGAAAAACAAAAATAATTTAAAAATAAAAAAAACGAAATTTAGAAAAGAAAAGTAATTTAAAAAGAAAAACACCGAAATTTTGGAAAAAAAAGATTTGAAAATGAAAAAAAACAAAATTTAGAAGAAAGAAAAGGATTTAAAAAGAAAAACAAAATTTAGAAAAGAAAAAGAATTTAAAAGAAAAAACGAAATTTAGGAAAAAGAATTTAAAAAGGAAAAACGAAATTTAGAAAAGAAAAGAATTTAAAAACGAAATTTAGGAAAAAAAGAATTTAAAAAGAAAAACGAAATTTAGAAAAAAAGAATTTAAAAGAAAAAAACAAAATTTAGAAGAAAAAGGATTTAAAAAGAAAAAAAACGAAATTTAGAAAAGAAAATAATTTAAAAAGAAAAAAAACTAAATTTAGAAAAAAAAAGAATTTTAAAATAAAAAAAAACAAAATTTGTAAGAAAAAAAAAGGATTTAAAAAAAAGAAAAAAAACGAAATTCAGGAAAAAAATTAAAAAAAAAAACGAAATTTATAGAAAAAGAATTTAAAAACGAAATTTAGAAAAGAAAAAGAATTTAAAAAGAAAAAACGAAATATAGGAAAAAAAAGAATTTAAAAAGAAAAAAAACAAAATTTAGAATAAAAAAAGGATTTAAAAAGAAAAAAACGAAATTTAGAAAAGAAAAATAATTTGAAAAGAAAAAAAATAAAATTTAGGAAAAAAAAGAATTTAAAAAGAAAAAACGAAATTTATAGAAAAAGAATTTATAAAGAAAAAAACGAAATTTAGGAAAAAAAGAATTTAAAAAGAAAAAAAACGAAAATAAAAAAAAGAAAGAAAAAAAACGAAATTTGTAGAAAGAGAATTTAAAAAGAAAAAAATGAAATTTAGGAAAAAAAAGAATTTAAAAAGAAAAAAACAAATTTTTTAAAAAAAAAGAAAGAAAAAAAACGAAATTTGTAACAAAAAAGGATTTAAAAAAAAACGAAATTTAGAAAAAAAAAAGAATTAAAAAAAAACAAAATAAAAAGAAAAAGAATTAAAAAAAAAAAAAACAAAATTTAAAAAAAAAAAAAAAGAAAGGCATATGTACTCCCGCGGAGTACAAAGAAAAAATGGCCAATGAACAGTATAATCTACTGTTCATTTGGCCGATGTCTTTTAGATATATAGATAATATATATAGTTTAATTAATTTTTCCCTCGTGTTATATTATATACCACACTTAAAAGGCTATATTTATAAGATAAAAACAAGTTTAAATTATATCTGAATCGAAGAAAATGCTAGGTACATATCATTATTAATTGTGGATATATAATATTTATTTTTCATATCATTATTAATTCGAGTTTGATTTCAAGGAAAAGATTTGTAAAAAATCATGGCTTATTTAAAATCAAGATCAATATATATAATCGTTTCACACACACACACACTCCAATAAGCGGCTTATTAAAAAAAATGAAGGGAAACTTGTAAGTATTTTTATAGTAAATTACAGGCAGAAGAGCAAGAAAATAATAGCAATATAATTTTAACTTGAATCAATTTAAAATAAAAAATTAAATATTTTTAAAATAAAACTAAAAATTATAAGTTAACTCGTAAATTTATAATTTAATTTTTGGAATAAGCCGGGCTTAATATTTTAATTTTTTGTTATACTGTGCTTGTTATGTCATAATAATTATGAAATGCAACGAATTTCTTTATTTATTCGAGTCATAGAATAAAATTTTACTATTTTATCATCATGAGATGTACTTTTTCCACGCTGCACTCACTCTGTTGTTGGAAAACAAATTACAATATTGTTTTTAAAATAAATAATTGTTATTAACTTTGCAAAGGCACTTAAAAATATTGCACAATGGATCGTTTTTTGACGAATTAAACTTCCGAAATACGTCACCGGAAAAACGATGGGGCATTCCGAGAATTGAACTCGGGACCTCTCGCACCCTAAGCGAGAATCATACCACTAGACCAAATGCCCTTTCCGTTATCGATTTCTTCTAAATATTTGTAGAAGAAATATAAATAATTGAACTCAAAGGCCTGGCAAGTTACGATCTTGAACCCTCCGAGTCCAAACCAAACCCTTGGATATTTCCACTCTCAAGGAAAGTCCTGCGGGAATCAAGAAACTCAGAGGAAGCCGAGAAAAATGGCGAGAAAAGCGGCTCTTCTTCATTTTCTTCGATCTCAAAGCAAGCAACTCTCAACCATCAGAAACTTCCACTCAGGTTTCTCTCCTCATTCCCGTTTCTCTGTATACTTGGCTTTCATTTTACAATCTCATTATCTGATCTTTGATTGGAGAAGAAACCAAGTTGTTTCGTTTTTGTTGACGGATTCGTTCTGTAGCGAATAATGCTGGAATCCTTAGCACTTACAAAGATTTTAATTCTCAGAAGCGTAAAGATTTAGAATTGGAAGAGTGTAAGAGACACTTAATTGTTTTCGTGCTTTTAGAGTTTCTGTTGAGTTAAGATGGAGGGGCTGGCTTATGTGTATACTCTAGTGAAAAAGGTTTCAACTTTGTTAAATTAAGTCATTCAATAAAGATTTAGGATCGACCAGTCCTCAGCTTCTTGAGTATCCTCAATTTCCGAGCATATTTGAACTGCATGCACTTTTGAATAGTTTGATGTTGTTGGAGCAATGAAAACTTGATACGTTGGAAGCTAGGAATGTTTGTGGCTCGATGTCTGTCCTTCTCTGATTTGAACTTATTCATGCACATGTTAAGCCGTTAATTAAATTTACTGTTTTTTGTTTTAAGATGGTCCTTTTTCAGCCATGTTTTTGTGAATCTTTCCCTCTGTGCCATATTGCTTTGTCGCAATTTATGCTCTGTGCTGCCTGGACTTATTTACTGTTTAATTTATGGGGACACATTCTTGAATCTGCATGTGTTTTCGTCGATCATTGTATGTCATATCTCTTGTCTGTTACCTTTGAAATGGTTTCATCGAACACTGTCAGGAACATTAAAGTCATTTTCTTTTTGCTGCTTGTATGTTGAGATTCTCATTTGAAAACATGAGGCCACTTCTGTCAAATTAAATTGTTTTTGGGCAAAGCTGGTCACTAGCTAAGTTCAGTTGTTCATGGTTATGGTTTACTCTGTAGTCTGTTGTGCCCTGTAGCTTGAGATGGACTATATGGCTGAAGGTATCATCTGTTTAGATGAATTCTAGAAGTACCTTTGGCTGTCACTTATAGTTTATTCTCAGCTCCTTTTTACATGATTTCAATAAGGGAATGAACTTCTTATGCATTGTCTTGGAACTTTCTACCAGTGCCATAGACTAAACGAATCGGACTTGACAAATTGCTCACTTTCTTAGACTCTGTATTTCAGTTCAGTAGTACCCGCTATTACAGGATTCATCACGTGATCATTGATTTCCCTTTGATAATTCCATGCCCTGTAGCAATTTCTATTTTGTGTATCTGAACCTGTTATTGGAATATGCTATGATCTCTGTTCAATTTTTCTCTGTACTCGGGTTCATTTCTACATTTTTTATTTGTTGTTGATCATGAAAAATCATATTTTAAAGCAGGGATATTGATTTGTGTCAAGAAGGTTCTTTTTATGAGTCAAATGCAGACTGTTCTTTCTGATGTTTTTTTTTAGTATTATTTGTTATGTAGTAATGGCTGCATCTGTTTGGAGAGGCTAATCATTCGATGTGAAAGCATATCTACAAAGTTTTTTGGAGCATTTCTTAAATAGCCACAGCTCGATGTGTTTGTATTGTCATTAATTTTCTCTATTTCAGGCTATCATTTTTGTCAGTCTGGCATGCGGCCACACGATCAGTGTGCCAAACTCAACTTCAACCATGCCAGTCTCACTGCTACTCAGAAAAGATGGGCATCTCGAGCTGCAACAGCCAAAGATGACAATAAGATCAGCATTGGACCACGCCGAGGGAAGGATGCAGGAGAAGATGAAAAAGAAACCGGGGTGGTGTATTATGGTCCAATCTCTTCCACCATCAAGAAAGTAAAACTACTCTCTCTTTCAACATGCTGTCTGTCTGTATCCTTGGGCCCAGTTGTAACTTTTATGACATCACAAGATACAAATGTCATCCTGAAGGGGGCAGTTGCATCTTCTGTTATATTCTTCAGCGCTTCGACCACGGCTGCTCTGCACTGGTTTGTTAGCCCTTACATTCACAAGCTTAGATGGCAACCTGGCTCTGACAGTTTTGAAGTGGAGATGATGTCCTGGTTGGCAACCTTCATTCCAAAGACTATCAAGTTTGCTGATATCCGGCTTCCAGAAACCAACAGGCCCTTTGTGACCTTTAAGGCGAACGGAAATTTCTACTTTGTTGATTCAGAGAACTGTCATAACAAGGCATTGTTGAATAGACTAACCCCACAAAAATCAGCTAATGAGTCTGCTTTCAAAAATTTGTGATTGGAAAATACGGTGATGATTGGTCTGCAAGGTTTCCCAGAGTATGGCATGAGCTGATTTTACTTCATGGTTTGTGATAAGCTCTGGCCCAGTTTTGAGCCAATGGGCATTTTTTTTTATCCCTTGCTTTTTCTACCTGTCGAGACAATGTTTTCTAGAGTAGGAAACGAATCAATATTTGAATTTTGATGTTTAATGTCATGGATAAGTTTACACTTGAAGTTTTATCTTGGGTAATGGGAGGGGCCAAAAGGCTCAATACAAACTAGCAATCCTTGACGTCAAGTGGAGTGGCAATCCCATATCAGCCCATAAACATTTCCACTTACCAGTAGGAGGTTCTGTAAAACACACGACGCTAATCACTTGATCAGCACATTCGTTTGCCAACCAATCACCATACTTGCCAAGCTCTCCCTAGCAAGGTTCTAATCTGGTTAATGAGGGAACAATTCCTTCCAGCATTTTTCTCTGGCCTATGTTAGTCGGTGAGTATCACCTGCAATATGTCCCGCGACTCCCGTCATCCAAGCCATCTCCCAACTCCTCCTCGTGCGATGAACCGATCATAGTTTTCTTTGCCAGCTTGAGACATTGTGAAGTTTGACCTGAACGATTCTCTCTCTAGGCAATTTGGAAAAGTGCCTATCTACTCTCACCGATCTGCTCCACACAAACCTGGGACGAAGGTAATCTATTGACACTTGTATTGGTCTCCACGCAATAAGGGCACCCAGAATCAATTAATACAGGCTCGAGTTTGCACTCAATCAATTAGGGGCACTCCAAAAATATCTCACTAAACAGTTGCTGATCCCAATTGCCTCTGCCGCCGCGCATAGTCATCAATGATCAACCAAGTTTCGGGACAGGGTTGAATGATTTTCGCTCCAAGGTAGTGCAGCTAGAGGCCTGTCCACCAAGGTATTCCTTCCCCGGCGGTCAGCTGATAAATCCTACCTCCATCAATAAATAAGAACCAGTTGCGTCCTTCAGCGTTTATACCCGGCTCATAAATAACATCTAAAAAGACCAATCACATTTCTTCCCTTCCGCTTTCTTACGGGGAAGAGATGAATTACAAAAAAAAGTCATTCAGTCACCTACGAAATGAAGCGCAAAGAACGGGGATTGAAAACAGGCAATCGTCTTAAATGGAGCAATCCTGTGCGATCCTCGTGGAGGCTCCGACACCCAAGGGAAGGATGACGATGAAACCTCGCAGTTCAAACCTTACGAATGGACAGGGACAATAAAAAGAACATTCAGAATATAACTACTCCAAAGGCATAGGTAGACTAAGTCAACAAACAAAAACTAGACGAGTAAAATTGTAAAAAGTATTCATGGGGTACTTGACATAACAGCAAAATACTTAAAGACTCCTGAGTAGAGCAGGGGAAAATTAAAATAAAAAAGCATAAAATTCTCAACATGAGAGACACAGCAATGACTCGTAAAAAAAACCTAGACCAAATCCACGCCACCGCCTATCAAGAACCCAGTTCTGTGAGCAACAGCCTTGCAATGAAGGCAACGCCTTAAGACAGAAGTTCTCATGATGAAGAGGTAGACGTCCAAGAAATGGACCAGTAACAGGAACCCACTCTTGATTTTTATTTAAGCTTCTTATTGCACCAACCTGCACGGTTCACTTGCCACCCTTCTTGGCAGCAGATTTGGTCACCTTGGCACCAGAGGGATCCTTCTTCTCCACATTCTTGATAACTCCCACAGCAACAGTCTGGCGCATGTCCCTCACAGCAAAACGACCAAGTGGAGGATACTCTGAGAAAGTCTCCACCACCATGGGCTTGGTGGGAAGCATCTTAATCATACCAGCATCTCCGTTCTTCAGGAACTTGGGCTCCTTCTCCAGTTCCTTACCAGAACGCCTGTCAATCTTGGTGAGGATCTCAGCAAACTTCACAGCAATGTGAGAGGTGTGGCAGTCCAGAACTGGAGCATAACCATTACCAATCTGTCCAGGATGGTTCATGATGATAACTTGGGAGGTGAAGTTGGCAGCTTCCTTTGCCGGATCATCCTTGGAGTTTGAGGCCACAAAACCACGCTTCAGATCCTTCACAGCTACATTCTTAACGTTGAACCCGACATTGTCACCAGGAAGAGCCTCCAGGAGTGCTTCATGGTGCATCTCAACGGACTTGACTTCAGTGGTCAGTCCAGTTGGACCGAAAGTGCAAACCATGCCAGGCTTGATGACACCAGTTTCAACACGTCCCACCGGGACAGTTCCGATACCACCAATCTTGTACACGTCCTGAAGTGGGAGACGGAGGGGCTTGTCTGAGGGCCTCTTGGGCTCGGAAATCTGGTCAAGGGCCTCCAGGAGAGTTGGGCCCTTGTACCAGTCTAGATTGGTTGACCTTTCAATCATGTTGTCACCCTCAAATCCAGAGATAGGGACAAAGGGGATCTTGTCAGGGTTGTAACCGACCTTCTTCAAGTAGGATGACACTTCCTTGACAATTTCTTCATACCTCGCCTTGGAGTATTTGGGAGTGGTGGCATCCATCTTTTCCAAAAAGAGACAGCAAACATTAGCAGAGAGTAAAAAACAAGGTAACTACATGCATGCAACAGGAAATAATTCGATGGAAATTAAACATCCAGTTAGCTTGAAAAAAGGGAGCAAACATACTTTGTTACAGCAGCAGATCATTTGCTTCACACCAAGGGTAAAAGCAAGAAGAGCGTGCTCACGGGTCTGGCCATCCTTGGAGATACCAGCTTCAAAACCACCAGTGGTGGAATCGATGATGAGGACAGCACAGTCAGCCTGGGAAGTTCCAGTAATCATGTTCTTGATAAAGTCACGATGTCCAGGGGCATCGATGACAGTGCAGTAGTACTTGGTGGTCTCAAACTTCCACAGGGCAATATCAATGGTGATACCACGCTCACGCTCAGCCTTGAGCTTGTCGAGCACCCAGGCATACTTGAATGACCTCTTGTTCATCTCAGCAGCTTCCTTCTCAAACCTCTCAATGACACGCTTGTCAATACCTCCAAGCTTGTAGATCAAGTGACCGGTGGTGGTGGACTTTCCAGAGTCGACATGGCCAATGACCACAATGCTGATGTGAGTCTTCTCTTTACCCATGCTTAATTCTTAGTGTTAAACTGTTCTGCATAAAAATATAATGTTAGAAACCATCCATGCCATACTAAAAATACACGAGGAAAGCATACTTGAACTGCACGTTACAGTCAGCATCCAGAGGATAAATCATGGCAGTAGCTTTAAATTAGCGAAAGATTTTAGAAATTAAATTTCAAAAACTTCAACCTATTATAAAATTTCTATTAAATTCACAAAGTCAGCACTGAAAACTTTATAAAACGATTTTTCAAGAGAGTAACATCCATTTAAAGAAAACAAAAAACCAACTATCCATTTCTCTGAAACAGTTGCAGTTTCTCAAATTTACAAATTTCAAAACCTGAAAACTAAACAAGTTTATTATCTCACCGAGTATGTATAAGATCTAAATATCATCCATGAGAAAACAAGTCAGAAGCGGATCATGACAACAGATTAATTTTCTTGTATCCATACCAGTCAAGCAATAACATTTCTCATACAGGTTCTAACACGGAATCCAAATAAACTAGTGAATCATTTAGATCTGCGTATACTAATGAAAAAAGAATATAAAGGCACGAGCAATCAAATTTCAAACACAGTACAGCTTAAAATCTTCGACAACGAAACCAGGAAAACCAACACAAAACTTGACTCGAGATTTAATTAGATAATAACCAGCAGCACAGTTATAGTAAACTTGATTAGAACTGGAATAGAAAGAAAAGAGCTAGAGGTATCGAAGAATCTGACCTGAAGAAAGTTTCGCTTAAACCTTAGCCGCGAAGAGATGATAGGCGGAGAGTAGTGGAAAGAGTGTAGGGTTTGTGTTATTTATATTGCAAATACTGTGATTTTAGTTCCTAAACTGTCCTTGTTTTTTGTCTAGAATCCCTGAAATATCCTCTCGTGACTTTCCCGTGATGTTTATATACCACCAGTCGCATGAATGCGCGTATCTCTACTCTGCTACGAAATCATTGCCTGGGTTAGTTTCACGCTCTTTAAGAAAGCGTGGAAGTGGTGGAGATGTCTGAGTCCACTTTCAGGTTTAAGGATTTGACAGGGTGTCACTGAGAATAGGGTGGGAAAATGAGATGAACGTCAAATGAGAAACGCTTGCTTGCTGTCTGCCAGAAAGGCAAGGGCAGATGAAAGAACGACGTCATGTTTTCCTTTTTCTTAGACTGTTTTTTAAAACAAATATTAAAAAATAATACAAATTATTTCATATAAATTGAAAAGGTATTTAAAAAATCAATTCATTTTTTTAATATAAAAAAAATCAATGACTAAAAGATAGAATTCAATATTCAATGGCATGTCAAAAACAGAGTTTCAGTATGTTTTTGATAACCCGTTGTTTATATATTTTTTTATTCTCTCATTTCTCTCTTCTGCAACGTCGTTTTATATCTTCTTTCTTTCATCAAATTGATTAAAATCGTGCTATCTCGCCAATTATTATTTTTTCAATTGAGTTGTTTTGGTAGTATTTTTAATATACCGTGGTCTAGAATAAGTCATATAAAAAAGAAGTTTTTCTTTTTTCTTTTTCTTGAAGGACAACTTACCATTCCAAAACAACTGTCCGTGATACAATGAAAGAATAATAATCCCTACAAGAACATATATGCATGCGAAACGAACCACATTTCAACAGATAAAATCACGACATAACCTAAAAACATTAATTATAATACCGGGAGCACAACGCATTAAAAAAGAAAAGAAAAGAAAATCCCATCAACAACGACTTGAGCATCCCAATACAAGGGGAAGGACAGTTAACAGAAATTAGAGCCCGTCATGTTCCAGTTTTGCTCTCTAATTTCTAGTACATGATTCCAATTCTTGGTTTTAATTTTTAATATTTTTAGCTGTTTTCTTTCATCTTGATGTAGGTTTTCCCCTCACATGGGCTGGACTAGTTATAACCTGCTGAGTTGAAAAATAACATGGCCCGTTGGGCTTCTGGGTAAGAAAGCTGCAAGAGCTTCATCCTCTCGTGCCTCAATATATTACTATTCACCGACTGAGATATACAACGTTCTAAGAATGATTTATCTCATCCAAGCAAGTCAGGACGTCAGGTGCTTGCGCTAGTTCGATTAATTATAAGAATCATTGATAGAAATAATCGAGCTGGATATGCAAATTACGAAGATGGAAGGTTACATACATAACTTCAAAAGCTACATATGGAGCTATTTCTAATGGAAAGAAAAACAAAAACATATGAGTGGAGCATCCAGATGAAAAGGATCCACATATACGGCCACAATATTTGTTCTACACAAACAAAGAAATGCCAACTCAACAAGAAAACTAGACGGGGCATGATGAGCAAGACCTTGAAGAACCAAAGATCACAAAAGGATCATCCCGGAAACAAGCCTAGACGGAGTTTACCAGAGTCAAATTGGTGGCTTTGACAAAATGTACTCCAGCTTTGTCTTGCCCAAGATTACACAGCGAGCGTAATAATATTTGAGTGGAAGTTAAAAGGTGCCACTGGTAAAATTAATTGCTTTTACATGTCATAGTTCTGCCTATGGGATCTTGGAATCTTCATCTGAGTCGATGTTCATGCGACGAAATAAAATTGCTGAATCATGCAAGTTGCAGGATTAACATCTTGAATCTACCTTACATATTTTTTCATTTTGCTTAACCCCCTTTGCAGTGTCTCCGTGCACAACCTCAGCCACCAGAGATGAATCATCTAAGAGCCTGACTTGTCTGCATTTATACAAACAGATAATTTAAAAAACATTGGCGAAATTCGCTGATCAGAGAAACCCTGAGGTACGATTCTGGACACAAATCCTACAAATCAAATAAAGGGGGACCGGCTTCATCCAATAAAACCATTCAAGCCCACAACCGATTTTTGTAAAACCACAAACCTGTTAGCATTGCAACGAACCCCATGGTTGAATACAACATGCCTTGCTTGCAGTTGGTTGCATCTATTTCAAAACCCACTTCAGCGATAACCTGATATCTATATTGCATGCCTTCCAATGTTGTAACATAGAAGTTCCCAAAGAAATGGAAATCGAATTTAACCACCTCTAGCAACTGAGGGAGCAACCTAGCCTGCTTCCTGTTGGTTGCTCATCTACTTCCACATCCACCCAGGGATTAATGTAACTTCCAAGTTGGACAACTCCAGTCCCATTTTTCACCCTATTGACACGGTAACGCCATAAATGTTGCTCGACTGGCAACTCGCCATCCTGTCCCATCCCCTGGCTCCACTGGCAGCCACAAACAGAGAAAATAAGCAGATTTCTCCAGCTGTCTATAATTCCCCGAAAAATCAGCTCAAAGAGCAAATTTATTTTTTTACTTTTTTTGTCAAAGAAGGCTACCTGTGACATCTAAGACTAACAACCACCAAGAAAAAGGTGATTTTCATTCCCTAGTTCAGACTGATATTAGCAGTTGTAACTCATAAAGACAAGATAGTGTCTGACCTGCCAAATCTTCAACACCAAGATCCAATAATAGATAAATATAAGGGCACCTAAAAGAGAGAGCAAATAGCATTAGAAACTCTGATTTTCAATAATACTGTCAAAACTTGTTTGAAGCTAATCTATCAAAGATGGTAGGCTCATTAAATAGCATCCACAGATTCTGTTAACACTAGCAACAGATTCAATCGCATCATACATAGTTTCCTATTCAACACAATTTTACAACCATTGCTGGTTATCAAAAGCGTACATATGACATGCTTCGCATTTTGGTCATTATCTAAAAATGCCAATCATTTCCTACCATCTTTGGAAAAGGTTATCATCAGAGCACTCACAGCTGAATGATAACATGAATATCAAGAAATTCTACTAAAAAAAATAACAACCACCAAATAAAAGCACACCATTTAGAAACTCAGCAATTTTTCTTTAGCTGTATTGGTCATACTGATGTAAAATCATTTGGCTAGCATTACACATGTTCAATTGTAGTATCTACAAAGATACTATTTTAACCCAACATTACACGTATAACACATTCGCAATTCATATAAACATACACAGAGGCACAAATGTATAAAACATAGATGCTAGAAGTCATGATATAATCTGTCAACACTGAAACTTAAAATGACAAATGTACGATTAATGCTCACCATTAAATAAAACAGACCTATTACTGCTGCAAAATCATGCAGCACATCAGCGTTGATCAATAGGCTTCACATGCACATGCTAGAAAGAAATTATTTGCTTCATTCACTAGAAAAAGACTAAATGACATGAACAGGGAGCATCATGCTGGTGGTTATTAGCCTTCTCGATGAATCAAACATAGTATATTCCCTTCTTGTCTTTCAGAATCTATTGAGAATAGACACGTTGTCTCACAGATCGTGGCTGGCGAGGAAATGAGAAAGGGCCATCTGAAAATTTCTTGTTACATTTCCTGTTAGACCTAGCTTCATCGTTTAGAGCTGCAACTGAAGTGGCTGCAAAGGCTCAAAGTCAACACCTTACCAAAAACCATAAATGATTAAAAATCTAACTCAACCCATCCATGTACACAGATGAATGTGGAAGAATCGATATTATAGGCCCCAAAATTATATTCCATCACAAAAGCGACACGCAATTGCTGTCATATTCCTGATTTAGACAAAAAAGCTTTTACCAGGGAAAATGACCAAAGTCTTGAGATTAGTAACTGGTTTCAAAAGCGAAGTTAATGATCACCCACAAAATAAATTGCACCACATGAGAACTCATGACCTGATCTAAGTATCTAACTGCTTTAAAACATGCTAGTAATATCATTGGCCAAAAAAGTGGCAAGCATCACCATGTTAACATTTTGTATTGTCACATTGAATTATGATTTAACAAATTGGCATAAATACCAATTCAGGACCCTAAAGGAATCCTCATAAGATTTTCTTGATCCCAAAACTATTAAGCCCTCCATGATACATTCTGAACAAATTTATAAAGGACAATCATAGAAATTTTGAAATGTTGGAAATTTAACAGGGATTTTAATCAGTTGGAATATAAAGCAACAACATTACCATCTAATCCAAAGTATTGCTTAAAACAATGTAAGAATATCAATCAGGCACCTTGATTTGATCCTAACTGGTTTCTCAAATCAACCCCATGTTTCGCAGCACCCTGATCATGATTCCTGGTGTGATTGCCAAAACTCTCACCGGTGCTGCTGAGGCTAAGGGGAAACCAATCCTCAGTAGGGGCACAATTTGATGCAGGAGGCTGGCGCACCAACTCAGGCTGCCCAGGCTGAGCTGGGAGGAACGTTTGTAATGAGGGGTCCTCAGAAACAAATCTCATAGGATTATCAACCAAACCAACATCCATATCAACATTGGCATCACAGGCTAAAGAATCTAGGACCTCACCGCCAGAAGTTATAGTTGGCATTGATTCCAGTGTACAACCATTCATGGGAACATCACAACTAATGGAAGGATGATCCAGATCAATAAAAGCACCTGACACATCAGGGTCTGTATTAAATAGTTGGAAATGGGGACCAGCTTGAGTACCAGAAGAGTATGACCAGTTAGACATCCCAACATCATTGACACCTGTATCAAAGAGACCAAAACAAGAATTTGCACCTGCATCAAGAGCTAGATCTTCTAAGTATGAGCCTGTTATTCCAGGATTGGCAGCCAATGAAGAACCACTTCCATTTACTCTGTAAGTATCATAGACAGTTTCAGGAGCAACTAAATTGACATTCTCTTCATCGGAATCACTTAGAATAATGAAGTCAGCATTCCCTGATGGCACAGAAGCATTGTTTATTGCAAGTGTTGGGTCAAAATAATGACAGATAGAGTTGATCTCATGAAAACTAATGGGAGATATTTCAACATGCCCACTGTAATCCTGGTTTATACTTGGGTCCTCTTCATCCCTGCCACTTCCAGTGCTGCTACTGCTCATTGTTATTGTCCTTTGGGCATGATTTAAAAAATTCCCCTCAAGTTGATTCTTTGAGGAACAAAAAGCACGTTGATGGTTTCTTCCTTGAATAATTTCACTTGGATTATTCTTAATTCCAATCTCAGGATTAACATGTGCTTTCAAGCCATCTCCCTTCTTGATCTGCCTCGAGTTTTCATAACAGGAAGTAACCTCATCCGTAAGAGCGCAAAGAGAACCATCAGGAAAATGCCATTGCCCGAGATCACCTACGTCAACTTTGGTCTTTACAGTCCAAGAACCATCAGGTTTCACCTCAATCTCAGTTATGTCTTCTTCACAATGACCCATCTATACCAATAAGCATACATACATTTTCTCTCATTAAAATTTTGATGGGCATGCTAGTAAAAAATAATAATAAAGATATTAAGCATAGGAACTACCATAGATGTAATGCGGTTGAAGTAAGGATCAATGACGATATCCTCCAAGCAGTAGTTCTTAAGACAAATAGGACACTGCCACTGCAACCACGAAACACTTCACTTAGATATATAAACTTGAGGATCAAATACAAAATGATAATTGCAATATAAGTATGCTAGATCACTTGCCTTGCGAGAGCGTTGATTTAGTCTCACAAAAGTTTCAAGATCAAAACAGCCCATGTGAGCACAAGGTTTAAATCTTCCAGCAATCTTCATTCTAGAGCCACTCATCTACCATATAGACTTGGTCAGTTTAAAAGATGGACCCCAACCCACAAAAGAAAAGAAATGTAAATTGAAATGAATAATATTCTCAACCAACATTTTTAATCAAACTGGTCTTTCTCATTGAACAGTGACATATTAACAATGGATTGGACAGAAACAAAATAATAGGTTTTTTATGAACAGTAGTTGTCCTATCAAAATGCAAACACCATGATGCATAAGGATCATACCAGATACCCAAAATTGGGATTATGCTAGATCTAGAGAAAAATGAATCTTTTGCCAAGAATCATAGGCCATTATCCATATCAAGGTCAGATGAAACTTCATGACATATGCTAAATACATCAAGGTGCATGAATATGGAAAAGCCAGGCATACTCACAGGACAGCGGAGATTAACTGTAATCGCCTCTGCAATCACCTGCAGATCACTATCACTATCTTCGTTTGTAGCACCAATCCCACCACCAATGCAACGACAAACACGAGCAAGGGCATCTTCAAAAGACTCGCCAACTTTGGGAATCAGGTTGAGAACCTTTGACAGTAAATTGGTCAGCGGAGGAAAAACATTTAGTGACACAGAACTCAAAGCACAATGTTTCTTTGGATCTAAGAGTGAGTCATAGCACGGATGAGCGCAAACAAAGATATAAAACAAAATTAATAAACTTAGGAATTTTTTATTCAAATACCACCAGTTTGCTACATTTTGTTTTGCATGCAAACAGAGGCGGCAGTAATGTAATGTTCCAACAAAATTGATTCTAATGGACATAGCCTTCAAAGAGATGAGACATCCATTTGTCACAAAAAGTAAATCATATAAATGAAAGATGGGAACACCTGTTCAACTGTTTGTCGCTTTACGAGTCTGATGCCGAAGCAGAAAACACGAGAATCACTCCCTGATAAAGAAACTCTATTTATTCCCTCTACAGTGCATGATTTGATCTGACATCAAGAGCACCAATGTTAATTTCAATTAAACATGTAATGAAAGGTTAAACTTTAACTCAAAACAGTATCTAATCAAATACAAAGTTACCGGGAAAAAAATGGACACAAAAAATGCCAAGAAGGATATTAACACTCAAAATCATCTCATAAGAAAGGAGAATGGGGAATGGACTCACTTGTGCACCATCATCACGGCCATTAGCACCAAGAGATTGTGATTCTGGTCTATTATGCGTTCTCACGGGTATATCTGCATTTAAAGAATGAAGAACTGTCAACTGGGCTTTTGCAAAGCATTCGGGGAAAAAAAAACAAGACTTCTGAATATCAGCTCCACCAGCTTGTCAGTCAACAAATTTAAACAAAATGGTCCAACTTGCTTGGAGGGTCTGAGCCATGAGCATACTCAGCAAACATTCCTTAACCACCTGTTTGGCCCCAGCAAAGAACATCAGGCCTTTAGAGGAGGTACTATGTGGCATGCGTAGCAGACCAAGTTGGTGAAAGGAACCATATGTTCTCCCACTTAAATAAATGCATATCGACCACTAGCACCTTACGACCTTAACCCCACTAAAATAAATTCTTTTAGCCAAGGTGTTGCACCTGGAACTCTATCATGATCAAAAGATCCTCATGTAATGCATCGGCGTTTATCAATTATTGTTCATGATATAACACTATTGCTAATCCAAGAGAAAGTCTAAGGATTGCAAACATGATGCAATCCATCCATTTCATGGCCAAGGAAAGTCCAGTCACTATCGAGTTATGAAACATTTCTACACCTGCCTTTAGGACAGCACCAATGCTTAACCAAAGTTACACACAGATAAAAAAAAGTGTATCAGAAGAGAGTGCTCAGCTAATACTAATAATTCTATTACATATGAGAAAGGTTGTAAGGATGCTGGTGTACCCCTTAATGCATAATGGAAGAAGATCATGATTGCATACCATTAATCTGTAAATTTGCTTTATGTGGCCACTGCATCCTAAACAAAACATTATCATTGAGAAGCATGCACCAAGCCTACATAAAACAACTTGAGCATGTAAATTTATCTGTACATGGTGAAATTATGGAGGCATGCCTTTTTTTTTATCAATAGTAAATATTCTGCAATCAACACACCATTCAGGAAACCAACCTGGATATCATATTCACAATTCTGTAGTAGGTGTTGATCTGCTCTTGTCAATTGAAAAGTTGTTTCCACATTCTGTAGTGTGTTATTACTGGAGAAGATTGAAAAAAACTAGAATATAATGGATTGCACGAGCCAATAAATTTAGAAAAATAAGAGAGCTAGAACGGCATATAAAAAAGAAAAAAGGAAAATAAAAGCCTTGGCCCAAAATAAAAAAAAGGCATTGCAAAATTATAGATCAAAAAAGCTATAGCAGCAGTGATAATGCTAACAAAATCAATTCCATGGCCCATCAATTCTTGTCATGTGATAGGCTTAAGTAGATTCCTTATTTTATTATATTTGCCTTATATGTTTCTTAGATTAATGATTGGATAACTTAAGTTTGGGGAAGAGAGTGAGAGAGAGAGCTCACCCATCCATATTTGAACTCTTTAACTTCACGGGCAATGATAGATGCGCCACAGTAACCCAAAACCTGTCCACAAGAACCATGTTAATATAGTAGAACCCTCCGTTTGCAAATCTAATCTAAAGAAAACAAAAGTAAAAGACGGAAACAAACTTAAAATTGCTAACAGTAGTCAACAATGCATATGGGTAATGGGCATGCATTAATTCTAATAAAGGAATCAATATGCTCAATACTCAGATCAAGATTAGCTTCATCAATTACTAGAAGAAAAAATATGCACACGCCAAGGCATACGCCCACAGAAGAAAAACCCATTGATCCACATGTAATTTCACATGGAAAATCATCATATCGCAAGTGAAAACATGTCATGTAACATCTGTACACTTGAAGACTGAAACACATGCTAAAGTATGTACCAAATAATTATTTGACATGCCGTTTTGGTATGATTATACCATTTTTTTTCTATGAAAATGGAGATCCTCTTTGCTAGGTGAAAATAGAGTTTATCCACTTGACATTCTACCTCAGAACTACCTTTTTGTTTCGAACATAACACCAACAATTAAATTAAACAAGTTCGAAGTCACATCCATACAGAACAATTATGAGCTTCCAATACTTTCATATAGAGAAGAGCATCCATTATGGACACAAATTATTTTAAAGTTTGTAAGCCATTAGAAGACACTAATTATGCATCAGGAAAAGAAAAATAGTGATGACCATAGCTGGACTAATTAGACATGATTCACTTGGGAATATACATATATGATCGAACAAAAAGATAACTACAAAATACATACGGATCTGCTCGGTCAATACGACATGTTTCACAGTAAAATACAGGTGGAATTGGATGGTCACTCTCCACAGGGCTCTCCAGAAAAATGACGCAACCAATATGTTGTTGCACTTGACATTTTGAATCTATACACTGCATATAGAAAAGCTCCAGTAAGAATTTGAAACAACACCCCACATTTTACAAGGGAAGCAAAAATCAAATAATCAGGCAATGTAAGTGCTCCAAATCCAAAGACGCTGTAACTTCAAAACTATCTCTTCCTGCTAAACCTCAAAGATTAAAACAAAGAACTAGATATCCGATTAAGCTGTTACTGCAGAGTTCTTCCACGTTTAATTCAAACCAGAAAAGAAAATTACCACTATGTGTGGCCTTACCTGTATCATGAACTCGGAAGGCAGTGAACTTCCACAAGGGCAACGGATCCTCTTCTCTGTACTAATGAAATCCTCAACCTCTTCTTTAACACTCATAGTATCTAAGCCACTTGGAGCCTCTGCTGCTAAATCTGATGCATTTGTTATCTGCATTTTTCTGGGCAAAATAATTGGTTTAACACACAGCATATGGAAAAGAAGGCACTTTATTTTCCAATAAATAGATGGGCAATATACAGGTTTAGAAGAAACTAGAAGTATTTTGATTAGAAAACCAAACCATTTGTACAAAACAAGTCAGGAAATGACAGGCAGACACACACACACACAGAAACACTACAGAACAGACATCAGGATTTCATGCATGGGACATAAAAATAGAAAGAAAAAAAAACACCTGTAAGCATCATCGATTATTTTCACCACAGCTTCCTTTCCAATCTGCTGTTTCCTTACAAAGCTGCGAGCAGAGCAAACTGCAAAAAAAAATGCACGTGTATAATCACATTTATCAAGAGTTGAATTAAGCTGTGCTGAGGCAAATAAATAAAAAGTTGTGATTCTAACAAGAGAAACCAAATTTCATGACAACAGAAGGGATGATTAGATTTCCAAGAAACATCATCAATAAAGACACATCTGAAATAAATAAAAAAGAACAAAAGAAAAAACCTACAGGCTGGTTCCCCTAGTGATAGACACCAGCCCTGACTAACAGTATCAAGGGCAAATAATGAAATTCTATAAAACTGCAATGATTACTCACTTTCATCATCTGAGAGCAAACCCAAAACTCTGTCCATTAAATCCTGCACAAAAAGAAAAATACCAGATAAAACAATCACGATTAAAATGCACGAAAAGAAGAAGAAGGACCTCCATTATTACTGAGCCAACAATACCGGAAAATCTTTGCACAGGCAATTGCAAGAAAAAAAATGACAGGAAAAGGAGGACAGAGACCTGCTTCTTCCCTTGCTTTGAAAGACCCAACAGTGATAAAATATCCTTGAGCTCTTTAATTCTAAAATATGCCAACTTTCCCTTCAAGTTAAGCATATAAACATTATTAGCACAGAGACATGCATGCACACCTACATATATACATACATATATAAAATAACAAAAAAAAATTCTTCACCACAAAAATGTGAATCAACATCCAAACAAACCACACCTTGATCAACACCACCACTGATAAGTACACTTAATTAATGATTACCTTGCAACTAGCCACCAAATTCATCTCCATCAGCACAAAATCCCTAAAAAATCAATAACAAAACCACAGAATTCAGCCCAAAACCATAAAATCACTCAAACAAAAATGGTTAGAACGAATAGGCTACCTTTGACTTGAAATTGAAAGGAAGTGAAAAGGTGAAGAAACACAGTAGTGATTATACTACGCTAGGGTTTTCAGTGATCTGTAGAGTTCATGACTTTACAGCCTTTGGAGAAGGAGAGAGGGAGGGGGAGGGTGTGCGCGACAAGGATGGGTCTTAAATTTGCAGTGATGAAATGGTTCAGGTGGTTGTTACATACGAGAACTGCGGATTCGAAACGGTTATATAAATTTCATGTTTTGGAGTATGTGTATAAGTCCGGGCTGGGATTCGGTGCATGCAGAATAGGGAGTTTTGGGAAACGTGGAGGAACACGATTGGCTGTCAAATCTTTGAGCAAATGCATGGGTGACAGTTCGTGGGGTCTTGGAGTTGGTGAGTGAGTACGAGAAACATTAAAAGAACATTATCGCGGATTCTGCTGACGCGGGCAGTGTCTTTCCTGCGTGGCAGCCCAAATCCGTTTGTATTGACTCACGGTTCAACTGGCGTTAGAAAAAAAATAATAGAAAGGGCTGTTTATGAATGCTTTTTAAAAAAATAAAAAATAAATAAATTTTTTCTTTCATTTTAAATTATAATTTCTTAACGTTTTTATATCATTTTCGATATCAAAAATAATTTTAAAAAATAAAAAAAAATATTATTTTAATATAATTTAAATTAAAAATATTTTAAAAAACAAATTCTGTAGTACTCTCAGACCAAAACCATCGATTCTACCCCACAAAACTCTCCTCCTGTGTTCCCGCTGTAAAAAGATTTATTTTCCACGCGGTTTGTTCTGACATACTCATTTAATTAAAACGTAAGATTACTAGAAGCCTCATGGATTTGAGATTTCGGTTTCAATTCTTAGTTTCTTACCGTATCATAGTTTTTTTTTTTAATATTTTATGTTTTGTTAGTGCAACGCAGTGAAAAAAAAACATAAACATCTAGCTATAGAGACAAAAATATGGTTGTAAGAATAAATATGTGGTTTTTTATCCCAGAAAAATGTGTGGATTTCAACTAAGATGGTACTGATATACAATGAAAAAAAAAAAGAAGCATGAAGTTTTTTGAGATTGCCAGGTTTGTGAAGTGAATTGACTGATTGCTCGAAGATTCTAAATTGTTTTGTAGAATTTACCAATTTTGTGAGCGTAAATTAATTATCCGTGGCGAAGTGTTCAGTAATTTCCCTTTTAGAGTGTGAAAAGGTAAGTTTCCATTTTAAAAAATATTAGGATTTAATCGAATGGGAAAGATGAATCTATTTCAAATCACCTCAGTTAAAATTTCCAGTTATGGTGCGTTTTAGTTCTGTTTGGTTTGGTATTACATTTCAAAATAATTTTTAAAAAATAAAAAAATATTATTTTGATATATTTTTAAATAAAAAATATTTTAAAAAATAACCTCAACTACACTTCTAAATAGAGATGCAATATAAAAATTTACAAATACGTGATGTGTGCCAAAAATATAACAAAGAAAAAATATGTGATCAACGATTACATTTGTAGCACATCCATAGTTGTTAATTCAATTTCATTCCGTTCAAAAAACCGAGACAAAATGGCGTTCCGTTTCGGCCAGAAAATTCTTCTCAAAATTTTTAATTATTTTTATCAAATTAATATTTTAATTTTTTTTATTTATACATAAAATTCACTGAACAGACTCGGTGAATTGAGCTTAAGACCAGACACAGTGAGCATGTTATAGAGTGACTTCCAAATTTATATTTATAGAGAAAACTCTTTGACTGAAATTCTATTTGACCGATGTGGGGATGTGGGATACAATTGATTTGTCCATCTGGACAAATACAAATCAATTGTATCCCACGTTTGTCCGCTGGACAAATCAAATATTTAATTGTAAGTTTGTAACTTTTAACGTTACAACTTCTATCTAACTTATAGTTACTAGTCTAGTAACCGTAAGCTTTTATATATATATGTGTGTGTGTGTTGCGTCAACTTTGAATTTATAAAAAATAAAAATTATATATTTTTTAAATTATAATTAATTATATATCAACAGTACGACACCAAAACGACATGCCGGAACACTCCGAAACCGGAACGTTCCGTTCCAATCGAAAAACCAGAACAACGATCATAACAGTATGTATGAGCACATCTTAAATATTGGTTTGAAAAATAAATAAATAAATAAATAAATAAAACACGACAATAGCAGTTTTTTTCTTCCATTTAGAGATACGTGTCAGCAATTCTCGAACACCGACAATTCCTCACCTTCGAACAATTCAAATGGAAGATGGCTGGAAGCAACCTGGGTGGCCGAGGTGTAGTCGAACAATTCAAATGGAAGATGGCTGGAAGCAACCTGGGTGGCCGAGGTGTAGTCTTCTACTGACGGTTCTGTACAAAAAGGGAATATAATGTTTTCACGTCCGGTAAAGATTTCATGACGAGGGAAATCTTCTTCATATTACAAGAAATACACCTTTAGGCATGAGTTTCTTCCTCGTAGTGATCGGTAAAGCAAATACAGAAAGGCTTAAAGGGATTCTGTCTGTTTTTGTTGACCTGAAACGTTTTTATCTTAATAAATCAAAAAATATTTTTAACAAGAATAAGCTGAAAAACTGTACGCTAATTTGTCAAAGTAACACTGGATGCCAATGAGAACATAGGAACCAGAACATGCTAAAGCAGTACAATAACAAGGACGAGACTTTTTAGGTTCAAGAAAAGAAAAGAGAACCATCTCCCGAAAAAAAGCAAACTACTCATAAAGGGTTACATTTGATCAGTGCGAATCCCCTCAATAAGAAACCAAAGCTGACACAAAACATAATAAAATTTGAAACAACATTCCAAAATTCACAATGAGATTAACGCATGGATCAACAATAATCAGGTGGGGACTGAATCACTGCTGTTGCTCTCAGTTGTATTCTGCTTTCTCTCTGCCTGGAGTGATCGGCACAGTGACTCCAGCTTTTCTTTTTGATTCTTGGTTTTATCCAGTTGTTTCTTCAACTTCTCTCTCTGTCAAAAAGAAGAATTCAAAGGGCTCTATGTTTCAGGTAACAAAAAACATACGTTAATAGAGTTGCTCGGTGCCTATTAATGTGTTCGAGCGCTTTGCATTTTGATGTTAGATAAGATAAAAGAATCATACAGCGGCTCAGCACGGCACCAAAATCGCTGGATTGGGCGACAAAATGTCTAGGATTTGTATTGGCCGACCACATATAATCAGAGTAGCCAAAAACAGTTGGGACAAAAGGCTTTCTTGCTGTACAACTTAAATTCTACATTTGATGATAGCACATGGAAAAGGAAAACATCCCTTGCATGAAGTTGAAGAGAGCAACAAGCTTAAAAGCTCACGGAGGTTAAGTACTGGTAAAAACCCATGTTTGCAAGCCAACAGAAGCTAAAAAAAGGGAAGGGCTACCAGTTGCAAATAATTGAGAAAGACGTAATCTACAAAAGCAAGCCAACCATACCTCCTCAACAAGCTCAATCAGCATAACATCTGATTTCTCACACTTTCTCTTCAAGAATGTATTTTCTTTCTTGAGTTCCTTGATCGATTTTGCCATCTATTATTTCCGCGATAACAAGGAGAAATGGTTACTCAACACACAAAATGCACATGGCACTGAAACGGATAGAAATCAAGAATAGGCACGTTAAAAAAATGCATGTTCTCTTTAAGAGAAATGCAAGTGTACCTTGTCAATCTCCTGCTTAAATGTTTCAAAAACCTCATTGCTCTTTACCAATGCTTCCTGCAAAATCAACCTAGCACTTTAGATCATGGTTGTCAATTCCGTTTCGTTCCACCCGGAATGGCCAATACATTTCATTACAAAAAACAAAACAAACCAAAGTAAATTTTATCTCGCTCAAAATTTCAACCATTCCGGAAATTCCGCCCAAATTCCGGACGGAATGTTCCGGCCAAATACTGTTTTTTTTTTTTTTTATAAATAATGAACAGTTTTACAATATCAATCATATCTCTTAATCCGATCATTAGATTGAGATGAAATTTTAGAGGATTTTCTTGACATATTTATTTATATTATATTAAAATTTTGAACCAATTAGAGAATGTAACGACCTTGCGAGGTTGATAATGACATTCTCGTAATAATATACATGTTCATTATTTTGTTCAGAAAAAAATATTTTATTGTCTTTTTTATATTAAATTTTTCTCAATTTTATTATTGAACAATGAGTTTATTACGAATTGAAATTTGTAATTTGATTGATTTGCCTTATTTAAGGTTATCATGGTCTTATAACGAAGATCTCACATTTGAAAAGTTAACCTAGGTTGACCCGAATTAATTCAATAGATCGTTGTTTCAATTTTTTTTTTAAAGATGTCAACTTGATTTTTTTAGTTAAACTATATTTTTATCAATTTTTCATGTTATTTTTGAACTCATCAAGACAATCGAGTTATATTAGTTCAACTCTCATTTATATTAGTTCAACTCTCATTTTTTTACTTATGTTTGAAATTTAAATTGCACAATTCTAAATAATTTTATTTTTGGATTTGAACTATTTTTTTTAATTAATATATTTAATTATATGTATACAAACATAAACAGTACAACTCTAAATCAGAGTGCTAAAACACTTTGAAACTGAAACATTTTGTTCCAATTGAAAAAACGAAGCATCAACCGAAACAGAATTGACAAACTTGCTTTAGATCCCTCAATGTTAAGTTAGTGCGAATGGAATATGTGCGTTATGGGAAATGGATTATCGTACTCTAACCTGGAAATAATTGCAACAAACATCACAAAGACAAAAGTGGACCGGGATTAAGAAGATATTACAACCATTTTTTTTTTGGTTAAGGGAAGCTGATGATGATTTTAGCTAATTAGATCAGCTGCCATCAATATTGTACAAGGGCAAAATAACAAAGGCATCTTAGCAAACCATCATTTATCAAGTGTTACCACACATGAAACTTGAAATTCACATCCAATATTCATTTTAAAATTCATGTATATATAATGATGTAAGCTGAAGCATAACAGCAAATGAAGTTGACCTGGAATTGTTGGAACTTGTCTCCATCCGCTGTCAACTGCAAACGCAAATTCTTTTCAGTTGCCAACAATTGGGACACCTGTTCTGCATATATTTTCATCTGTGACTTTTCCTGTACTAATTTTTCTTCATGCTGTTTGATCTTCAAATCAGCAATCTGAAGTTCCAGTGATTTCTGCTTCAACTGTACATTCAAATTCAAAAAACAAGATCCAACTTTACAAGTACTTAAAACAGGAGCCAGTGAGCAATATTTCATATTCAATTAAAGCATAAATTACAAACCTTTTGTGCATTTTGCTGTTCAGAAATGGCATACTGATCAGCAAATTCCTTCAGTTTTTTTCTTAACCTAAGGATGAAAAATCAGGTAGATTATGTTGAAAGCAATCGTATTCACTTCATATGTTTTAAGGAACCATTGATAGTTGTGAGTGGTTCAGTCCTGGATAAATCGAAGAAAGCATCCATGATCTGGGGATGCAAGGGTAGGGACAGAGGACAAAAACCGAGACAGTCAAATCACAAAATTTTGTTTGTGGCTACATAGCTATGGTGGTTCTTATTTATGAAATTGAGATGCATATCGCAAGGTCATACAATCTCAAAGATTCAAGAAATCAAATTCCATTCTGCTTCAATTCTTATTCATGAAAAAGAATCATCAAATACAGCCACGGTCATTACATATTGACAATTTTGTGTACCAGCAGTTATTTTAGGACAGGAGAATTTGGAGACAGGCCTATCTGTAATAAACGGGCTGCTCACTACTCAAAACTGAAACCTCATAGTCAAGCCCATAATTTTTATCATTGCACCAAGCAGTTACAGTATTACTATAATACACTGATTCATCCATTTCAAACAAAAAATGGAATTAATCTAAAATCTGATAATTTTGCATGTATTTATTATTTATCTTACATCTCATTCTCCCTCAATTGAGTGAGAGATTCCTCCTTCTGCTCTTCTAGCCTGTTGCTCACATCCTATAACAGAAGACACTGGTTATTCCCTTAGCATCAGATGGTTCATCCTCCCAGGAAAAAGGAATGATGCAAGTGTACTACAACTTTATACTCAATCTCAATTGAGTGAAAAATGTCAACCAAACCTTTATTGCATCTTGGAATTTGGTTGATAAATCCAATCTCAAATGTTGCCCCTCTGTTGATACCCGTTTGCATTCATCCTGTCCAATTATCACCTCATTACTTCCTATCTTAATTAGGAAAACTATCAAATTTGCACGAGAAACAATGCACACAATTAAATACAGCACAGTTTGGTAATGAAAAATACAAGTTCAGAACTTGAACAGTTTCTTTCCCTTTAAAATGTGTTATTTTCAAGATTAGGGATAGATAACAGAATTTTAAGAGCCATCAACTGCGGGAAAAGTCAAGGACTTCTACAAGCTTTGCATGGTCAAAACACTAACCCAAACATTACCAATAACATGTAAGGTATCACCATCTGAGACACGCAACAGCTTTACAGTTCACTCAGTCTAGTAGATACAATTTAAAAGCAAGTATACCATCAACATTTTATTCTGGCGTTGCAACTCTCTACACAGCGACTCAAGCTTATCACGAACAACAATAGCTGCAAAAGAATAAGGGAAAAGGTTACTGGGCATGAGTTTGATCTATCTTCAAACTTGTAAAAGATTTTAATGAAAATCACAATGCGTATCATGATTTTACAGACAAAAAATGATAACAAATAGTTTTAATTTTGATGTAGTTATCTCTTCAATCCTGCAACAATCGTATAAAATGCTACAATGAGCAATTCAAGGGAAAAACAACTTTGATGGTTCAATCCATTTGTCACCAGCTTCCGACAGTTTCTTTTTCATTGGAGAAAGCAAAGGAAGGTATTTTAGCAGGAATCTGGAAGACCTTGGCAAACTTGTTCTCAGAAAGGGGGAGCTATCCCCTTCCAGGTATTAATTTAACAGTTATTTACTATAAATGTGACTAAGTAATACTCTATATTTCAGAGATCAACATATCGCGAACCCAGGTGTCAATGAAAGCCTTTTTCTACATTAAATCCATGCACGAAATGTGGTTTGGGTCCTTGTCATGACTGTGGATGCAAATCTAATAAACTAACAAATTGTATGATATTATGTAAGTCTGAAAACAAATCTGAACAAGGTATGCTACATCCAAATCAATTATAGTCAAGAAAATACTAAAAAGAAGCTTCAACACTTCTTCACTATAAAGATGAAATAAGTTTATCAAATATAATGAAAGTAAGCTTCAGGTACGACAAATGCCTTCAAACTCACCAGCATCTCTTTCAGTAAGCACATGTTGATACTTCAAAGTGAACTCCAGAAACTCCTTTTCTGATTTAAAGGTTCGTTTTGCATTCTTACGTTTTGTTTCAGCAGCTTCCTGAAGGCAATAAATGAAGTACAATGAATCACAATAGTAATACTTCCTATATAGGTGGAAATATGCGGCAAAAATAAAGCACATCCAAGAAAACAAAATAAAATATACTGCACGGTAGCATGCGTGTCGTTGTCAAAATGGCATGACGCAGGCCTTACTTAATGTCAAGGAATTATAGGAACAGGAAAGAAATGAACACACAACTGTACAACTCTCACACGGAGATAAAAATGCATTTAAGTAGCTAGAAAAAAGAAATTAACTAGAGGTCACTGACTACTTTTCTGCCTTTCTGTAACTCAGTGTTTTCTGATGAAGATATTTCTTTTACATCTGTGGCCTGTGAGTCCAAACCACCTTGAGTAGCTGCAAAGGAATGGCCAGGGCCAACGATGAAAAATCAGAAACTCAAAACCAAATTGGAGTGATGAAAGCAAGTGCAATGGAGGAGAAGATAATTACATCTATTATCTGAACTTTGAGAACTCCCTTGAACTTCGATTACCTCGCTGCATCTGGACACCCCGACAGAAGCCTCAGGAACTACATCATCTAAAACAGGCTTGGAAAGTGTACCCTCTTCCTGCCACGCGCCCTGATCAGGCTCGACTACCAAGTGCACTGAAACATCACATCCATCAATATCAGACAATGGAACGGGGAAATTCCTCATCTTTTCAGACTTCTCGGTACAATTCTGACTGGTTTGAGATTCATTTGCAGCCAACTCCGGCATTGCTTCTCTCACATGAGCAACTTTACCAATACTATCCTCCTTGCTGTCACTGACTGGCTTCTCTTGCTCTGAAGTCGGAGTGTGAGGAGCCACGGGGTCCATTGAGCTGTCAACAAACCCATCTGGCAAAGAGTCTACTTCAGGGAGCTGATTAGCAGCTCTGTTCTCCATTTCACCTATTCGAACACTAAATATCAAGACAAATTGCTACAACAAAGAGATTCATTGCCGAACTATAACTAAATGTAAAAGAAAGCGCAAGTTTTTTTTCTCTTGACCGCCTTTTCCCTTCTCAAAATTAAAAATTGCAATAACTTTTCATTGTTGCATCAATTGGCAATCAAACAAAGAACCGGACATATACCTCAACCAACAATGCAATATGATACCAGCAACTCATCCATTTTTACACTTTCTAAACAATAGTAAGAAGAACCCAGTTCGTAAAAACAAATCAAAATCCCAATCAGCAACTGGGTTTTTGCTTTTACACTTACAATTCCACCATCATATATATATAACAATAAATCGAAAACTGCATAGAAGAATGAACAATTGCATGTAGAAGAGGAAAGAGAGATCAAGAGATTACAATAAAAGTAATGAAGATCAACTTGAGAAAGAGGGAGAGAGGAGTTTATGAAAAGAGCTCAAAAAAGTCCCAAACTTTGTTACTCATAGCGAACCCTCCTGGTTCACTATGTAGTGGAAGCAGACGACTTGTCGTTTTAGCTAAACCAGGTTTAGTTAATTCTAGCTTCTAGGTGGTAAAAATCCACATTCCTCAATTCAAACACAGACTCCAGCTGGATCACGCCTTACGTGGCTCCTTCTCGCCATATAAAAGTGCCCCAGTACCCCGTTGTGGGTCTCCTCTCTGTTAAAAATAAATAAAATCAAGAAATTATCTCAAAAACCGTTTCTTTAACTCCCAAAGAGAAAGACCCCATTGCCCCATTTTAGTCTCTCGCGCCATGGACGATGAGGCAAGCAGCAGCGGCAACAGCAGCAACAACAACAACAAAAACCTTATCATTGACAACAATAACAAAAGTCCTGTTCTTGGTGGGTTTTTGGATGCAAGCAAAGCAGAGAAATCAGTTTGGTTGATGAAATGTCCTTCAATGGTCTCTCGCTTTCTACGAAGCCAAGAACACGAAGGTGGTGATGGTGATGCCTCTTCGCCACCTGTGGCGAAAGTCATTGTCTCTGTTGACCCTCTTAAAGGCAATGATGATGATAATTCTGCTACTGAGGTTAACAAGATACAGCCTTTTTCTGTTTCTACTTTTTTTAAGATATATTCAAGTTTATGTCGTTTGAGTTTGTTCTTTTCCTTGCATGGTTGGTTTTTGTCGGTTTGATGGTTTATTTGTGTTGTGTGGTTCCTTGGGGTTTATGGGTTCCCTTTGTTTTGAATCAAGATTGTTTTTTTCTTTTTCTTTTGCTGGCTGGATTTTGTGCCATGTTATTTCTAGGGACTAGTTTGTGTGGTTTCTGTTAATGGTGACATTGTACTGCAGGATTATCCAAATGCATTTGATTTCGAGTAAAGTTTTGTTTGGTTTGGTTTTTACATTTTCTTTTGGTCTCTGCAATTCATAAGCGATCACACTTTTATGGAACGTGTTGTTAATTTTAGTTTCGTGTCATTTTGATTTTCTTTACATGTAATGTTGTGTATCGTGTTGCTTATTTTTTAATGAATTTTGCTAATTAGAATTGAATTTCATGTATCAAACTAAATATTTCTGTTCATCATCAGATTTCCCTTTTCAGGAATTGAGGTCCGCAAGTTAGTAATGGCCTTTACTTCTTTAAGAAAAAATCTTAGATGAGTTGACTTGTTTTTCTGTTATGAAACTTGCATGTTTAGTTTTCCTTGTTGGATTCGCTTGTGGGAATTGGAGGCAAAGTGAGTAATAACTTTGTTCTGTTTTCTTAGGAAGTACATCAGTGTCCGGATGGAAATATTTGAATCGCTGTATGTTCCCATGGAAAAGAATCTATCTCATTTTGCAAACTTATCTCAATTGGTTTCAATCCTTTCTGTTATTCCGGTTGTTAATTCTTTGCAAGTACAACATACAGTTGATGGGTTAGATGATGGTTTTATTTTGTAGCGAGCAGTAATCATGACAATAAAATTTTCTAATTTCATTACCATTGACTAAGGTTTACTATTACAACAATGAGTGGTGGAGAAATGACTTGTTGGATTGTAGAGATCCTTTTTGTCTGCATACGAACCAATTTGCATGGGACAAAATTGGATGATAATGAGCTTCCTGGTACTATGTTTGCCTTGGTCTCTGTTATTCTTTTCCTTGGGTTGAGGGAAGATGTCAGTAACTAGATCAATAATTTAGATTAATTCATGACATCATTGAAAAAAACCAGGAGATGATGTAGCATTTCTCTTGTTGTTCTGGGATGTCGATTCTTTTGTACTGCTTCACCTTATCTAAGTCGTCTCCTATCATGTTCAGTTCACTATGGAAATGGCTGGCACTGAACCTGGAGATGGACTCAAGACTTACTCTATGGAAATGTCTAAAGACTTAGTTGATATGTCTGTGTTTTCTGAGTCATCTCAAGGTAAGCATGCTTCTGTCTTTGGAGCTTGTGTCATAAATTCCCTGTTTTGCCTCTTTATCCAAACTGAGGACAATAGTAACCTTTAAGATGGTTCACTTCAAGGTAAAGCAGGCCAATGGATCACTTTTTTGGGACTGCTAGAAAATTCTAGGCTGAATTTTTCACAGTTTTGCCACTGAGCAATAACTTAAATATAAATGCACATGCTACATAGAGGGGAACTCATAATGCTGATTGACTAAATATAGGATCTAATGTGAAGTAAAAAATTAAATATCTTCCTGGTCCTCTACCAGGACTTGTGAACTTACTTTCTGTTGATCATTGCAGGTTTGCTTGTAATAGTATCCATGATAAAATGCACATTAATTTATCATGGAAATGGAACTCTTGTTTTCTTCACTAGAATATGCATTTAGTATATGCTGTTTTTTCTGCTTGTTTACTTGGGATAACAAACAGCTGGTTTCTTGCTCTAACTTCTAACTCATTTAACATGTTTCAATTGTGGTAACTTAACTTGGGAAGCTGGACTAAAGTTGGTGGAATTCCATTGCTTTACAGGAAAGATGTCCGTGGAGGGAAGAATACTGAACAAATTTGATGTAAGGCCTCATTGTGAAAACCTTGAGAACTATAGAAAAATCTGTCGGGAAAGAACAAAAAAATACATGGTCAAGAGTAGACAAATAAAGGTCTGCTTTACACTAAACATCTTTTCTTCATGCTTTTTTGTGGATGATCAATTCTCTTTGAGCCTTTCCTTATTCCCGTTTCAGGTTATCGACAATGACACTGGGAGTAATATGATGCCCATGCCGGGGATGATTATATCTGGACTTGCTGTACTGTCCTTTTTCTATATATTTGTCAATGTTTTTCATTTTGCTTAATGTGAATGCACTCTGTTTTGCTATTACTAGATAGATTAGTGATATTTTTGATATGGACTATTCTAAACATTTGTGTTTGCAATAGGATAAGAGAAAACTGCCAATCAAAGCATCAGATATGAAGAGGACGAGAAGAGACCGTAGAGAAATGGAAGGGATTATGTTTAAGCTTTTTGAAAAGCAACCAAATTGGACACTAAGACAGCTGATCCAAGAGACAGACCAACCTGAAGTATGTTTTTTGACCACCTGGTTTTTGCATTTGGATCTTAGTACCACTATTGCGTGTAAAAAGAAATAACTAAAAACTCTATTTGTGTATGATACCCAGAATTAGCTATCAGAGTTCTTTATAGTGCTGTATGTCATATTTTCGATCTTCCAAGTCACTGTACATGTCCATGTTGTTGCCAGATGATGCTGTATTGAAAGCATGCAAAAAACAGTTCAAATGGGAATAGTTTTTTTGTCTTTTTGTTAACTTGGCTGTTCAAATGGGCACGAGGCATGTCTTTTTAGAATGATCATGACCACATGCTACCAAATGATTGCATCCTTTCATTGGATGGTTTTCTACTCCTTGTCTCTGGATTTTGAATGAAATCATTCGACTCGTCAAAACCCTAATCCTAATACTGATTGCTACGGTTCTGAGATTTTACACAATATTGTTTCTTGCAGATTTTAGCAATTTTATCTATTTTAACCAGGGTTTCTCGATGATGGGAAATTCAGAGGCTCTGTTTATCTCCAATTTTGCGTACTTCTTTTTATTGTTGAACATTTCGAACAAGCCTCCATGAATTGTTGTCACACTAGAAGAACTTCATCATCCATTGACTATCCTTCTTCCTCCTACCCCCTTCTGGATTGCGGACAAAAAAAGGATAGTTTTGGCTGTTTTGAAAACTTAAGCGGCCAGCCACCAGGACCTTTTCAGGCTTCTGTGAAATACTTTTTCTTTTGAAATGCATGTTTTAAGATTTCCTTTTGCTTTTTTCCCATTCTCTGTTGAATTTCAGTACAGAAGTATTTTGTCATCGCCTTCTCTGTCTCAACATTACCTTGTCTTTCTGCAGCAATTCGTTAAAGACATGCTTAAAGACCTTTGTGTCTACAACAACAAGGGAAGTAATCAAGGATCATATGAGCTGAAGCCGGAATACAAGAAATCAAACGAGGAACCATCGCCTGAATAGATTTTAGTATTGCTCATGAATGACTGCAGGAAGGAACTTTATTGATAGTATTTTTTACTGTTCTCTTTCTCCCAGAACTACTTTCCTGATGCCGTCGTTGTAATGAAATTGACTTGAATGCAAAGAGGGCAGGACATGAAGGAAACAGGAGGCATCTTTGCATTTTAGCCTCTAGGTATTCAGATCAGCACACGATGGCAGTTTTGTCAGCTCACTGTAAATATAAACTCGGCCACATATTTTAGCCTCGGAATGAGTGTTGGACTTTTTCTTCGAAAGAATTACTCCCCCGCATGCTTCATGCATGGGCTACCTTGTCAGCGTTTAAAATGCTTCATGTCTTTAAACAGTTTTTGCAGAAAGATATTTCCATGGCAGAATAAAATAGTAATGGTGTCATTATCATTGATTTCAAAATCAATTAGAGGTGCTTGAATTCATCAACCATCTTGTCACTAACTTCCAACAAGACCAAAAGCAGAGATCTTGAAAGCCACCTGTATCCATTGATGAGGATGATTAGATTTTGCTCATTCCCAGGCTTAAACCAGGGCCCTTTCTTTTGGGATTTCATCCGCAGAAACCGTCGCTGGAATTGAGATGTCATTCAAAGCGAAAGATTTTTATCAAATACTCCAATCCGCAAGGGCCATGATTCGGGACAGCTAATCGAACTATTAGTGAGAAAAATATACTTACCAAGCACATAGTTTACTTGGTCAACGAATTCCAACTTTCTGTTCCTTTCAATCAGTATTTCAGCTTCTGACGGTATAAACTGTGCAATTACCATACAGAGTGTATGAAAATAAGTAGACTTTTGATGAAATAGCAAAAAAAATAGTATACTCGGGAGACTTTCAACTAAAATTCTAGTCGTGGTGTGAATTTACAACTTCAATTCAAACCCATGATGACATTGCCAATGATAATCCACAACAACAAAACAAATTGACAAGATTCATACATTTCAGTAATGTAAATGAAAGAAAAATAATAATATATACATATAAACTCTTAACGTGCAAGCTCAAAACTAAACCAGAAACAGTAAAAGCAACCAGTACGCTTCCTCTAGATGGTGTCTTGATGAACTTGTAAAGACTCTTGAGAGCAGGCAAAAAATTTATCAGGTTGTTCTTTCTATATTTTAATGGAACCTTCAGATGTAAGAAAATAGACCGGGAGTCCTGCGAAAGTTTTTGATGAACATGAGAAGGTCAACAAGTGGAGAGGAGCTATTGCAGAGGCTGGAAATCTATCTGAATGGGGTTTAAATTTAAACAATGAGGCAAATGGGTACATCCCTACCTTCTCTGTCAGAGATCCACTTACACGTATCAAAAGAAATATTTTATTATTATTATTATAATCAATTTTATCTTGGTATTCCAACTTCAATTAAATATTAATTTTTTATTACAATATTGGAAGTAGCAAATTTTCCAGTTTTTCTCAATATCTTATGACACGCCGTAGTTTAGGCCCCGTTTGTTTCTTTGGAAAGTGGTTTCCTGAAAAGTGAATCCTGGAAAGTGAATTCCTGGAAAATGGTTTTCTGAAAAGTGAATTCCTGGAATTCACTTTTCTGGAAAGTGAATTCCTGAAGGTGGTTTCCTGGAAAGTGAATTCCTGAAAAGTGAATTCCGATGTTTGGCAGTGTTATGGAAAATGAACTGAAAAATAATTTATTAATAAATTAATTTTTTTTCAAGATTATCTAATATATATAAAATATTTAATCACTTAAAATAAAAAAAAATGAAATCTAAAAAGTATAATGATGAATTTTTTTATTATATCCTATATTCATACATAGCTTATTTTATAAAATATAACAATATATGTCATATCATATTATAGAGAAATAAGCTTGTGAAATATTTTTTAAGTAAAACTTATTATTAATATATATTTTTTCCAATTTTAAAAGCTTAAAATAAGTTTTTTTTTTAATTTTAAATCAAAATCTCAATGCAAAATTTTAATTTAGGGTGATTAAAAAAAATAGAATTTTTAAGATTTAAATTATTAGTTTTTGTGTTTTTTAATTGTTAATATCAGAATTATTATTTTTTTATATAAAAAATAATACTAACATGTTTCTATTTTTTAAAAAAAAAACAATAACTAGCTAGCTCACGGAAAGTGTATTCCGGATGTTTGGCAGAGGAGTACACTTTCCTTTTTTCAAGCCTTAAGTTTTCCTTGGCTGGAAACAACTTTCCTGGAAAGTGGTTTCCGGTGTTTGCCAAACACCGGAAACAACTTTCCTGTGTTTGTTTGCCGGAAACCACTTTCCAGGAAAGTTGTTTCCAGCAAACAAACACTGGAAAGCAAGGAAAGTGAATTCCGGGAATTCACTTTCCTTGAAACAAACAAGGCCTTAGAGTATACCATTTTACTAATTTAAAATATATATATATATATATATATATATATTATTCTATTAAAATTTTCAATCTTTTGTGGTAATTATCTTGAAAGAAAAAACCTCTGAGATTACAAGATGACTTGATATGGCATAACATTTTTTTTGTTAACATTGATATTTAGTTCGGTTTGTATGCATCTACTGATCCTGAAATTAACAACTATGTAAATCTTCATTTATCATTGTATTAATGGTTGGAATTTGAAATGGCGTGGAGAGTAAACTCCGTAGTTCCAAGTTCTCACCTCTAGGCAGCTATGTATAGTTCTAATAACTCTATGTATAGTTCTAATAACTCTAAATAATTAATTCTAGCTTAAATTTCTGGCTCTTGATCGGGAAGAATGAGAGTTAAATACCTCATTGAAAAAAAAAAAGTTGAAATAATTTGATATACTTGTGCTTCTATAAAATATAAATCAATTTAGTTAACTATCAGTAGCAGATTTATGATACAATGGGAGTGTTGGAAGCTTATTTTGTAAAATGCCTTTTCATTTACAAATATATCAAAATAATATTTTTTTATTTTTTAAAAAATATTTTTAACATCAATATAAAAATAATAAAATAAATAATTAGACTAATATTGTTTGATAATATATCTAAAAATCACAAATCAATTAAGTTAATTGTCAATAATATATGATATAATGAAAAAATAAATTTAAAGAGAGTTTAGAAGTATAGCAGTGATTCATTTTGCTTTTTAAAATATCGTTTTACTTGAAAATATATAAAAAGTATTATTTTTAATTTTTTTTACATCACTATATTAAAATAATCAAAATATATATATATGTAAAATATTTTTATGATATTATTTGTAATGAAAAATTCCAAAGAGCACCTTAGTGGGTGTTTGGGACCGCATTCCAACCTGCTGTTGCGCTGGAACACGACCCCAACATTGTATACTACCAAACAGGGCAGTTGCGTTTAGCTGGGGTCCCACCATTTTAGTAGTTAACACGCCGCAACTGCAAAAGCTACTGAGAGCTGCTTTTGCAGTTGCGGCAGGAATGAAACTAAGGCCTTGTTTGTTTCAAGGAAAGTGAATTCCCGGAATTCACTTTCCTTGCTTTCCAGTGTTTGTTTGTTGGAAACAACTTTCCAAAGACTTTCTTGCTTTCAGTGTTTGTTTGTTTGAAACAACTTTCCGGAAAGTTGTTTCCAAGAAATAAACATCAGAAAGTTGTTTCCTGTGTTTACCAAACACCGGAAACAACTTTCCAGAAAAGTTGTTTCCAGCCAAAGAAAACTTAAGGCTTGAAAAAAGGAAAGTGTACTCCTCTTTTAAAAATCCGGAATACACTTTCCGTGAGCTAGCTAGTTATTGTTTTTTTTTTTTTAAATAGAAACATGTTAAAGTATTATTTTTTATATAAAAAAAAATAATACTGATATTAACAATTAAAAAACACAAAAACTAATAATTTAAATCTTAAAAATTCTATTTTTTTTAATCACCCTAAATTAAAATTTTGCATTGAGATTTTGATTTAAAATTTAAAAAAAAATTATTTTAAGCTTTTAAAATTGGAAAATATATATATTAATAATAAGTTTTACTTAAAAAAATATTTCACAAGCTTATTTCTCTATAATATGATATGACATATATTGTTATATTTTATAAAATAAGCTATGTATGAATATAGGATATAATAAAAAAAATTCATCATTATACTTTTTAGATTTCATTTTTTTTATTTTAAGTGATTAAATATTTTATATTAAATTTTATATATATTAGATAATCTTGAAAAAAAAATTAATTTATTAATAAATTATTTTTCAGTTCATTTTCCATAACACTGCCAAACATCGGAATTCACTCTTCAGGAATTCACTTTCCAGGAAACCACCTTCAGGAATTCACTTTCCAGGAAAGTGAATTCCAGGAAACCACTTTCCAGCAAAGGCCTAATACACTGCCAAAAAAAAATCACGTAAGTCTACAATCGCCAAAATAATTACAGATCATCCTCTCGCCTCTGCCTCTCGTCTCCCTCATCTTTGCCCCTCCTCTCCCACACACACAGGGCCTGTTGCATATCATCCCTCTCCCTCATCTCTGCAAACGCCCCTCGTCTCCCACAACTCCATTGTCTCCCACACACAAAAAAATTGCAGAGCTTCCTTCTCCCTCATCTCTGCCTCTCGTCTCCCTCTCTGCGAGATGACAGGTCCGAAACGCGTCTCACACGAGTGAAGTGGCGAGCGAGTGCCGACCCCACTGATATTCATCGACTCATATATCATTCTAGAAAGAGAGAGAGCGTTAAATTATCACGCCGCCTCAGTTGAACTTGAAAGGTCAAGCAAACAGGAAAATAAGCATCACCAGCTGGTTGAGGTGAGGCGGGGAGATCAAGCTACTACCGATCGGAAAGCTCTTTACCATTCTCTCTGATCTTAATATTTCTCAATGTATTCCACATGGAACTTGATGGCTATGAAGCAAAAATAATAAAAGAAAATCAAATTACATAACACTTAATAAATAAAGAGAGTCTTTGACAGTACCTATTTAAGGAGAGACTAATAAGAATATGTTTGAGGCAGAGACTGTAAATAGTTTTGTTGGGGTGGATAATTTCCTGTTAAATATAATCACATCAAAATCCACAACGGGATGTAAATTAAGTGAGATGTTTTGCGTGTTTTTTCATGGAGAGATTAAGAGATTTATTTATTATTGTTCAGATGCTTAGGATCTGGACGATGGAGATTAAAGGAACAATAATAATAATAAAAAAACACTCAAAATATTTAATTTTTTATTCAATCATGGCCCATTAGCAATGAAAAGTTTAAGCATGTTATCTCATATTCCATTTGGACTCGTTTAGTGATGGATTTTAAGGAACCATGTATAAAACATAGGTATGCAAGTAATGAGAGAATAATTGGTTGTAAGTGTTTAATTTATATCAATTATTGAAATATTTTGTTACTATATTTATTAATAAACATAAAATATTATTCCAACAAAATATTTATATAAATGTATGTGTGTATGTCTATACATGTGTATTTTTAATTTTTTTTTCTAAAAATATGTATTTTTAATTAATTTAACAAGTCGATAGCAATATGAAAAATATGGTAACCAAACACACAAAACTGCTTTTCATTAAACTCAACATCAACCACAGTTTTAACCAAACACAAATTTCAATTATAAACCGCAGCTAAAAGCACTTTTCAGAAACCAACTTTTTTTCAACCTCAACCACAACAGCAACAGCTGTGCCAAACAGGCTCGTATTCACAAATGGAAAGCCTTTTTCCTATTTTGATAAAAAAAAATATTATATTTTTTGTAAGGAATATTTCTAATATATTAGGTGAACAAATCCATAATTCCGAATCCAATGCGAAAAAGGAAATAATGAAGAACCCAATTCTTATTTAATTATTTTTTTAATATATATATATATTTATTTATTTTTTAAAATATTATTAATATACGAATATTTAAAATAATTTCTTAAACATCAATTTATAAATAAAAGTTTTTGTAAAAGACAATAACTAACCACTTCATGAAAACTCGGAAATGTAGAATAAAGTCACTAGCGCTGTCTCCAAACCAAACACCACAAAAACTTGTTACTCCAACCGTCCAACGTTGACATTTGCAACACTAAAGCATCCAAGGCGTGTGCGTAGCACGTCGTCTTTCACACCTTCTCTGTCTTCTCTTAAACAATTTTCTCTTTCTTCATTGTTACCTAACTTAGATTCCTTTTTTTCCCTCTTCAATCCCTCAAAAAATCCGTTCTTTTCTCGTTTTGCTATTTTGATTCCTGAGTTTTAACCACAACATCAGCTCAAGAGGTATGGCATCTTAAATTTTCTTGTTTTATTTCGGTTTTTTAGATCTTTGTTTTTGACGTTATTTCTGGCATTGTTTTGTGTTTTGCTTTATTTCATCATAATTGAGCTTTGTTGATCCCAGAGAATTAATGGTCTGCTAAAGCTCGATAATTTAGAGGTTTAAAGAAATAACATTGATGGGGTTTTCTGAAAGTCAAATGGGTTTTATTTCTTCTGGGCAAAGACAATTCGATAAATTTTAAACCCTGTAACTCTTGATATAAAAACATGTGTGGTGATCTGTGGAGATATTACATGATGTCCTATTTTATTTAGTTGTATTATTTTTTTAGGAGTTATGTTCAGTTTTTATAATTGTCGGTGTATAATTGAACTGTACCTGTGTGTCAATGATGCTTGTTTCTTTGATAAAGTATAGACTTTGATAGCTAGAACTTCTGATTTAATGAATTGTTTGTGCTTACTGGGCATATGATCAAACACTTGGCAATCAAAATCTTGTGTGTTTCTCCAGTTTCTCAGATTGGTTTACAATCCTGATCGGCGGTTGGTATGATTCAGAGTTGCTTTTTTAATATCACTTGTGGTCAATTTTTATTCTTAACGTTGTTTCGAGAGTTTGATTTCATGCTTGGAAGTTTATCTTTTCTTGTTCATAAGATGACGAAGGCATTTATCTTTATGCTCTCTCCTCATTCTGTGCAGGTAACCTTGATTTCTGATAAAGATGGACTTTTTCTTCAGAGGTTTAAGTGAGGATCCCGCACCTTCTCAGCTAGACATCCACAGGTGTCCCTTTCTGAGAAACATAAATGAGCCCACTAGTTTTTCCCTTTCCTCATCCTTACCTTTCCCAATGCCTGTAAGTTTCTATTTTTGCTCAGTTTTGCTTAAATATAAGCCTCTTCATCTCAATTAGGTATTGGTTCAGGTGTTGCCTCTTTTATTATACCATGTGCATTTCCTGAGACCAAGCAAATTATATTGTTACTTGGAGCTTGCCTGGCCTAGTATGAAAACTATAGATTCTGAACCTGGGCTTGCCTCTCACCTGTTAATCTGATTTTTTTTCCATTCAATCTTTTTGCTAGGCACGCAATGGGAAGGGTCCAATTTTTGAAGATGGTCCCAATTTTGACATGGCTTTTAGGCTATTCCATGGACGAGATGGAGTAGTCCCACTTTCTGAAAGATCTTTATCACATGCTGAGAAAGTAGAACCTCAACTCACTGTACCCAAATTCAATCCTTTAGCTGCAAAGGCAGCCACCATCAGTCTTTCATCCTTTGGAGCTGGGGGACCCTTCAGTTTTGATGCATTTTTTAAGGGGAATGGTCAGAAGAAAAACTCCAATTCATCCAAGAAAGGGTCGTCTTCACAGGTAAATAAATTTTGATTTCTTGACTGTTGCCAAATAGTTTCATTATGGAAGTCCAAAACATATATGTTGAAAAACAAATCTGGAACTTTAATCGTGTCTCAGCTCTCCCCTTTGACAAGTTCTCATGATATTGTTCCAGGGAGGACAATCCAATCATGAGGCATTGAGCAACGAGTGGCTGCAAACCGGAAACTGCCCTATTGCGAAATCTTATCAAGCAGTTAGCAGAGTCTTGCCGATTGTAGCAAAGGTTCTGAAACCCCCTCCAGGCATGAACTTCAAGTGCCCACCTGCAGTGATTGCAGCCAGAGCAGCTATATCACGAACCTCCTTTGCAAAGAATCTCCGGCCACAAGCCTTACCCGCAAAAGTACTTGTGATTGGCATGCTGGGTATGGCAGTGAATGTTCCTTTAGGAATATGGAGGGAGCACACCAAAAAGTTTTCGCCATCATGGTTTGCTGCTGTCCATGCAGCAGTTCCATTCATAGCTATGCTTAGGAAATCCATATTGATGCCAAAGTCAGCTATGGCACTTACTATTGGAGCATCTATATTAGGACAGGTTATTGGATCTAGGGCAGAGCGATACCGGCTGAAGGCAGTGGCTGCCAAGAGAATGCATCTTGCCGAAACACCTGCCAGTAGCTCCAGTCAGTTGCAAGTTGTTGCTGTTAAGAGTGGACATTGCGGCTCTGTGGTGGAATATCCGGTTTCCCTTCAGATGGCAGGGAATTCCTCTTCATCCGCCGATGTGTTCTGCTAATTCTTCTATCTTGGCACTCAATTGTTTATCCCATCTGTGCTTTTACATTATTGTAATTCTGTGTCCAACAACGAGCCTGCTCCTTGTTTTTCCATGATTGTTGTTGTTTTCCTTTCCTGTAAAGACCTGATACCGGCAATTGAAGGAATAAGAGATAATAAATCATTAGTGAGTGATTTATTTATATGGTATTCATGCAAATTTCTGTCCTGATAAATATCTTGGAATGCTTGACACTTGAAATCTTCTCATTTTTTTCAATAAATAGCGATGTATTTATGTGTATTGAGTGTGACTAAATACGGTACTGACATACGACCCATGCAATCTAATGAATAAATTATAAAAAATTGTGATAACTAATTTTTCCATGCTCAACCAATCATCTAACATCTGTGCCATGTTTCATTGCTTATACTTTTTCCCTAAAACTTCATAAACCATATCTATCTATGGTATTTTCAACTAAACCTTGCTGACATATCCAAATTGTATTGGCAATCGTCCAAGAGAGCTGGTCAACTAATTTGCTTGATCCCAGAGCAGTAGTTTATGTTGGATTTTTGCTCTTGACGAAGTTGGAATGACCATGTCCACGTTTGTATTCAACATTCTATGAAGTAGGGTTTGAGGGGTGCCCGTTTTGGCCCGTTTTGACCCGTTTAACACTAATGTTTTTGTCAAGTCTGCAAAGCCTGATCAATTGCAAGATATTTACTTTTTTCCTCAAAAAATCTAACCACTGAAGTCTAAACTACATGTGTGTGTGTGTTCAAAAGGTCCCTTGACACTAACATGACCACCTGTTAGAAAAATCACGAGTAAATTGGTCAATAGCCTATTAAGAATCTTGAAATTCATGGATGTTAAAACACTCTAGACGGCTGTAAAACTAAAGCTACTCCAAAACAAAAAACCACTACATTAACTAAAGGGGTTAAAGCCATTGTGACCGTACAGAAGAAAAAAAAAGGGAAGCATCAAGAATTGAGGTGAAGTTGTTAGAGCCCTATACAATCCTTGAGTAGATTTCTGTTAAAAAGCAAATAAAAGAATTTATTTAAATTTGTGTAGAAAGGGATCGTGGTTTTTAGGGATGGTTTTCTATCATAGGCTCCTTGGAGAGAGAGCTCGATGCGCCTGGCTTCGAGTTCTTATGTGAAGATGATGATCAGATTGCTTTGAGCAAGCTGTACGGTCTTCAAGTTTTAATGGAACTCCAGTGGAGGGAAAGCAAGTCAGTTTAGTTTCGTTTCGGCCGAAACGGTCTAAACATTTTATATCAATTAAAAAAATAAGACAAAACAGTATTGTTTTTACCTCGATTTAAATTTCAGCTCATTCCGTATTTTTCAGTCAAAAAACAGCAGAAACGTGCCGTTATTACTTCGTGCTGAATAAATGAATGGCCATAACTTCATTTTCTCTGCTTACTGCTGGCTAAATTTTGGAAATGTGCACGTGATGATTGCACTCTTTTTCCAATTTCATTAGTCAGTTAGGAGGGAGCTTGCTGAAGAGGAGTACTTTACAATACTACTCCGCATTGATATGAAAATAAGAAATGCTGACAGGCAAAGACCTGGCATAATTTTCCTCGATTCTGCTTTAACTAAAGAAACGGTTCTCGACATAAACCAGAATATGTTTTGTTGATAAAGCGTATTTGACCCCCTCGTGTTTAGCAATACCAACCCGGAGGAGAGAATAGAGAGGCTCTGCCTTTTGCTTCCTTTTCTGTTTGTAGCATTTGTAGTCTTCTGGTTATGCTGTGGTTTCTTCTTTGGTTGGCAATGATTACACTGTTTATAATGCTGACAACTGAAGAACTATCTGTATCCAGTGATTGCTTGTTTTTTTCTCAATCACACCATTCCTTGCAAATAACTTTTCATGATAAGAATCTTATTTTCATCATAGAGTATCATCAAACAACCAAATGGAACAACGCGTTACCCTGAAGTGGCCAAAGGGCTGTGTGCTGCTTCACCCTCAGGTTCATTAAGTATATCTCCCTTCTCTGAATAAAATATCTGTTTTTTTTCCTCCTTACTACACAGATTCAATAGTGTATAGAAATTCTTAGTTGTGTTTTCAAGTTCTTGAAGTGTCATCGCCTTTGAATGTTTGTCATGTTCATGTTTCACTTTTGGTCAAAGCCAGGATAACCATCTTTGAGCAAAGTTGAAGTACTTGAGAGAGATGCACACCGAAACCGAATTTGTCGTAGGGCACATATGCAGTAACTTTCTCTGATTCAACACCTGAAGAAATGGACGGGAGGTACTCTTTGGAATAAACTGCGTTGTGGAACATCATTTTTAACTTTTCTGAACTTTCGAAGTACTTGCTAACATGTTTTTACAGGTAGATATTGAACCAGGACGCCCACCCCAGATTTGCAATGAATAAAAAAAAAAAACAGAAACGAAAGGTTTTTGCAGAATTATTAACAATTCAAAGCTTTTGAGATGCACTCTAAAAAGGAAGAGAAGAGCTGTCCGGGTCACAAAACCCAATAGCTGAGCGTGCCTGATTCTGAAAGGAGACGGGATGAATTTGCAGAACTCTGTTGATGGGCATGGAAGGGTTAATTGTCTCCAAGATTAGTTTTTTGAAAGCAAGGGTACTTCTGATGTCGCCCTTCCCAACAACAAATTATTTTTGCATTTTCCATCAAATACAACAAATAGCTTATCTGCAATTAGCTGCAATAATACAGACACCTAAAATAACTTGGCCAAAAAGATGGGCTGATAAACCGTCTACTACCCTACCATTCCATTGAAAAATACAAGAGCTATGATACAAAGCGCGGCAAAGGAAGAATTTGCCGCTGAGGGCGTCCAAAAGATGCCCTCTTAACACTCCTACTACCTGCCTAAGTCCCTCTTACCTCTCCAAGACTCTTCTTCTCTGAAAACAATTCCACTTTGCCCACCATATTGATCAGCTTTGGCATAGTGCCGTTTAATGGCTACCACAGGATCTGAAACACCTGTGCATGACCCCCCGACAAGAATCCCCCCTCTTCCAACAACATTCACCCCTGCCATCCCCCGTGATTGCTGCCCATTCAGTCTTTGCATCTCAGCAAATATATCCTCCCGCTGCTTCATATCTGCAGTAAATGGCACCACTCCAGTGCTGTCATGGCCTCTGTGCATTTGATAGTCCACCACTCCATTGCCCCCTGTTACTTCCCTTGAAGGAAATACAGAAATGCCATTCAGATTACGCTCATTACTCTTGACAGCAGCTTGCAATGTCTGCTGGGGCATTTTGGATGATGACATGTGATAATTGCTAAATGCAGCTGGATACTTGACCAGTAAAGCCGCAGAATCAGGCATAGATGGGAACCCAGTCTGTATTCTGTTCCCGTCCCAGAAACCATAGCTCCTCAAGGGAACATTCTCCAGGGCAAGCTGGTTATTAGGATCACACTTCAAGAGAGCCATGTTACCCTCTTTAGGGCGATGGCCAGTAAATTTAAAAGTCGCTGACTTGCTTGTTGGCTTAAGATGCTGGGCCTCTTTTTCACCATTCTCATGGGCACTAGCATTCTGCTTTTGCAGGGGAGTAGTGAGTATTTTACCAAACAGTTTAACATCGCCATTCCTACATGACTTTTCCACATCTGGCGACCTCCGTGAATGATCTCTTGGATGATCACTTCCACGTCCATGATGTTGGGATAGGAATGGAAGCTCAGGCACTGAATGCTGAGCTTTCAAACTGCTACACTTTTGAAGATAGTACTCCTGAGCTTCAAACTGACTGGTGACCTTCTTTTCTGGGTTTGGAAGGCCTTGAGCTCCAGAAAGACATCTACCAGAAATAACCCCATTCATCTCTTTCTTTGTAGGGTTTTGCAGTGGATAACCCCTGAGGATCTGGGAGGGTTCATTATGGCTCAACAAAGGATGATCCGACAGATGCTCAAAGTAGTCATCTCTACTAACAGATATTTTACCCTCTTTGTCTCCATTGCTCTCCTGAAGTGTATCCTGTTTACGCCTTTTCTCAAATTGGATGACAGCAGAATCTTGTAGCATGGACTTTGTAATAGCAAGATTATTTTCCTGCGGCAATAAGATGACAGGAGGCTTTTCCACAGGTTCTACCTGGTCAGAGACTTGATGCATATTTTCTGAACCACGGCTGAATTCTGAACAGGAATCCATATGTAAAGGATGGTGTGAGGCATTGCTGGTTGAATCTTGCATCAAGCCACTTGGGCTGCCCAAACTATTTTCAGGTAAAAAAAGTTTTTGTTCTGTAGAACCATTTTCTAATCCATTACCAGAGACCTCAGCTACAGCTTTCAACTCAACTGCAGCATTTGCATTGGATGTGCTGACATCAACTGCACCTATAACAGACCCTGATTCGACAACAGAAACACCCTTATCAACTACTTGATCTCTATCAGATTCTGCATTAGCTGATACAATCAACATTTTCTGGGTTACAGACTCTGACTGATGAACAGCATTCTTGAATTTGCTGTCAACATCAGAAGATAGATCAACACTCTGCCCTGCCCCAGATGGATCAGAAACCATTTCATCTACAACCTTGAAATCTTTCTTATCTACCTTAGAATCATTTTTATCTAATACACCAGGTGCATTATTGCCTTCAGTTCTATTCAGGTCTTCATGCAATCCTATCATCTGTTCTGCATCAGATTCATCACGATCTGTATTCAAGATGGATGATGGCAAGACCTCATCAATCTTAGAGTCCAACTTATCACTACAGATAGCTGATCGAGTCCCCATGGCACAAGCATCTTCAGCGTCACTCCCACCTCCACTTGCATCATCGCCAACTGGTGTTCTGGAATTTTTGGGTCCAGGACGCATCAAATCCAGTCCAAGACACTTCCGGGCCTTGCTAAAAAACACCTTGCACTGATCTCTGGTTCTTGTCCTGACAACATGGGAGATCATTGTAAAATCCTTACCATAAGATGACACAGCTTGTATAAAGATGGACTTTTCCTCATCTGTCCAGTCAATACGATCCATCTCCCCACAACTCTCATCAGAACAAGTCTCTTCATCAAAACTCTGCATAAAATCAGATGTCGAAGGTGCTTTTGCCACAAAATCTGCCTTTTGGCACTTCCATTCATGATAGCCCTCCATGAGATCAACAGAAGTAGTGATACAAGAGCTCATGGCCTCTGAGGACAGTGAACCCAAAACATCAGCAGCAACAGTCTCTCTTTCATTCCTAAGAGCATCATCACCTTCTGTTATTTTAGAACGACGGTAACCTCTCGAAAAGATTCTACCAGAGCACAGCTGCTTACTGTTCATGGCATGGTCTGCATCAGCAGCAATCCGTGAAGCCATGCCCAAAATATCAAGCGAAGCAGCATTCGATTCACGATTCCATTTTGTACTTGATGCCATCAAGTAGTTAGTAGAAGTTTTAGTTTGCTCACTCTTCTTAGTTTTTTCAAAACAATCAGATTTGTGATTTTTGTAGTAGAATTCAACACAGTCTGCAGTTGACTTGTGATCAAGAAAAGAAGCAATTTTTCGAAAATCCTTCCCAAAAGTCGCTATCTTTTGCATGAAAATTTCTCTCTCATCAGAAGTCCAGGGATTGATCATAGCTCTCTCCTTCTCAACAGCGTAAGGATCTTCAACCAATCCATTACTAGAGATAAACCGTGATACCATCTTCTCTTTCTTGTCCAAAATTAGAGCTGGCATTTTCAAAGCATTCCTGTAAGGCCTGACCTGAGAATCTGAAAGCAGCTTGCTTGTGAAGTTGAGGGTCTCTGTTGTAGGGACCAGGCTCAAATTTCCAGCTGCAATATTCAACCAAATATTATAACTCGAGAGAATTCAACCAGATAGATCTTAAAATTTAAGACTACCATTAAGAATCATTTTCATCATATTTTGAACTCACAATACACTAAGCAAGCGAGTAAAATCTTCACAGTTCCAAAATCAACTTTTCTTTGGCTTAGAATGATTTGGGGTGGAGGATCTTTCTCCAAAATACAGAGTTATTCAACTCTGGCAAACTACCATAAAAACCTCTGTTACACCACAGTCCAACAATTAGACATCAAAATCAATAAAATCCTATTCATTCTACAAGAAAGAAGCTACAAAGTGCCCTATGGATGAAGTTACCCAATTATACAAATACTTCCGCGTGATTCTTGCAGTGTCCAGACAATTGCTATTTTTGTTTGATCATGAGGTGCCAAAGTCATAGATCCAATTTCACCGTGGCACAATTCATACAGTTCAAGAGAACTCTAGAGCACCACTAATGAAATGTTCAAAAAGCATTTGTGAACCAAATCTTCTCAAGCAGGCATTTGGCCACTCGGTACATGGAAAATATCTTCACAACAGCAGTTACTAGTCAAGAAAGAGTTACAAATCCTCCACAGTAGAACTGGTTCCAGGAAGGATGTCATGCAAAAATACTCGCTCTAAGACTTAATTTCATTACTAACTCCTGTTTTATGCATAGGACAAATACTCAAGTTTTATCCCCATTCATAACATCCAATCCAGTTCCATGTGTTCTAGCAGGTAACAATATTTGCAAAAAAAATCAAGGTGTCCAATATGAAGATCCACCTGAGATGGAGCAGCACAAGTAAACTCACAATTGAACAAATTGTTTCTAGCCAAAAAAACCTCTTAGAGGGCGTCTGACTTTGTGGCACCAAACAGGAAATTCAATGGCATAAGTACAGGGACAGTTCTCAAATGATGGATTTCTCAACCCCCTGACAATGGAATAAGGAATAATAGCATATATTTTTTTAAAGATTCATTGTGTGGAACAGAAACAAAACAATATTATAAATTGCCAGCCATGTGCTTTATCACTTCCATCATATGGAAAACTACAGGTCCCCTTGCAGGTCTGTTAGCTAAACATTTTCTACCCAGAATGGCGCCAGACTTGCACAACAACCTATGGTACTTCCAAATAATCAAAGAATAAGGCACCTTTTTTCCATTTTACTAGCATGATAATAACATGATGACAAGTTTAATCGGTAAAACCACAGCAGCTTATAAAGAGAGAATCAAGCAAACTTGGTAGCTTACCAGGAGAAGATAATCGAGCACGAATGGAAGAACGATGTTTTTGATACCCACTATGAGTTGTCCGCAAGATCGGTTCGCATTTCTTCTGAGACTTCACCCGATACTTCCTTATAGAAAGCAGTTGCATATCTTCCTTCCACAGATGCTGAAGGGCTTTAAATTTAAGGGTTACAGCTGTCTCCTTAAATCTTAAGAGTCGTTTCCTTTTAGCAATCTTTTTCACAACTAAGTCATCAGTCTGCAAAGAGGATCCATTGATAACAGCCGAAAAATCAAACTTGCACTGATCACCGGGCAGTAACTTATTAAATACTTCAGATGCTCCACTAGCATATTCTTTATTTGAATCCAGTATTAGACTACATAAATTATCTTCTCCATTTGTATCTGAAATCACATCACCAGAAGAAGGTAAACTATCCTTGCAAGCAAATACGCCAGTCTCTTCATCAACTGCACAGGGAACTGAGCCTTTCAAGCCCATCCTTGCAGACTGAATACCATCGAAATCATTATTCAAAACAAAAGTTGATGAACCTATCCTCGCCAAGCATACTGGTTCAACAAGCTTAGATGTTGCAGTTCCGGGACTATCAATATCATCATCCTTAACATCACCATGAACTTCCAGCCCACCATTGCAAAAAGAAACCTTCTCCACGATTCCATCCCCATGTGATGCAACTTGCAAGGGAGAAGGCCGAGGGACACTGTTAGAGGCCACCCCCTGTACATTACAAGGTTTTACATCACTTTCAAACAGAGGAGTGCATGCTGCTGGACAGGGACACCTGCTTCCATATTCAAATTTCATGGACTTCAGTTCATTTTCAAGAGAATCAATTTCAGATTCTGTCAATTCCAATGCCTTTGAAAGGTCACCTTTCCATACAAGGAGCTTATTCATTGCAGTGGACCTCATAAAACCAGAGTCCATAGAACTTGGATCATCAGACTGAAGCAATTCAGCAAGGGAAGATCCCAGATTACCTATAGAGCCGATATCCATCTTCTCTAAATTAAAAGATAGCCCCTCAATATGGCTTTGAGAACCAACACTAGGTGAACCACATAAGTTACTAGCAACGTTATCAGCATTTGTTGACTTCAGAAAAGTTTTCTCCTCTAAACCTGTAACATAGAGGCGATTACTGAAAATCTTTACAGGCAAAAGAAAATAGAGGAGAAAATAGAGCATAATACAAGATATAATAACTTTCGTGAAAAAAGACAGTACCTAGCATGGCAGTCTGAAACACTGCTCTGTTTTTTAAAGAGAAGAAATAGTATTTTGGAGTAAAATCAAACTTTACATTGATGGAAGAAGATCTAGAAAGGTCATCTAAATTTCCGCTGGAAGAAATTGGCAATGCAGTTTTCTTGCACCAAAATATAATTATGAGAGTAATTTAGGTCATCAGGCAGGAAGAACTAGAAGAGGACACTGCAAATTTTACTCAATATGAGTTTCGAATCCATGCAACATAGCAATTCACTACAATCACATACATATTTGGTGATATTCCCAGTACTAGGTATCAAATAATAGCAACGGTGACGTAGACAATTAAATGAAAAATACCAGCATAGCACTTAAGTTTAAGAACCACGTGGATGTGTCTGATTTCCATGTCACGTCAACAACTTAGAAGAAATAACTATACACAATAGCTCAACAGAAAAATTACAAAGAAATGCACAATTACCTGGTGAGGAGCTACAAGCAACTGAGGAAGGTGTTGCAGGAGATGCACAATCTGAAAAGCCCATAACTCTGGGGCTCTTGTCAGCCAAGTTTGAAGTTAGAAAATTAATGGACTCCATGTTAATAGCGGAAACAGCAGCTCCATTTTTGTTCTCACTTGCATCTGGGCCTTCAACTTTCTTCTTCTCATACTTTGCCAGCCCCTCACCCCATCCAAGGCGCGCCTTTTTCCTAGAAGACACCTCTTCAGATGGTGTTGCAGAAGTAATGCAGGCTGCAGCATCCACTACAGGGGGCTGTACAGGACTGGCATTCTTCGGCTGCAACTCGGTCTTTCCTTCATTTGAATCTGCACCCCCAAGGCTCTTCGAGCTACTTGAATGACTGAAACCAGACCCTCGGGAAGACAGGCTTCCAGAGCGTGTCCATTTAAGAGGCTTCCAGTCGAGTGGGATCTCTCTATCACCTCTTTGGTCCGTGCCCAAACCGACAACACCACCCATCTTATTATTATCATCTTGGTCTTTCAATTGATGATGATCCCATGAGTTTGCAAATTCAGAATGAGCAGGATGAGAGGGGGGATACATTAGCATTTCATCAAATGACCTCTGATCATTATTCACATCACGCTGCCTCGCAGGCATATTTGGAGACCCATTGATCATTTCCCATGAATGACCACCTCTCCAGTCTCTCTGGCTGAAATACCCCCTGTTTTCCCTATTGTTCCGGCCATATCTTCCATCTCCACGCGAAAACAGCCGGCAATTCTCATCTTCCAGCATCTTGTCACTCATCCTATATGGTGAAAACACATGACCAGATTCTTCAGCAAGCATGTGCCAACCACCCTGCTTACCATTACCTTCACTTGGAAAAAACACATGATTAACACAAAAAAAAAACATATATTTTCACCACCAAGAAAAAAAGAACAAATGAACTTTGAAAAGAAAACAAGTACCCTGAAGCAAAAAAGTTTTGATCTAGCAAGCCAGTAATGAAAAGACATACATGACAAATTCTAATAACCAAAAAACCCACCATATAAGATTTGTTCTGTACAAACTAAAATAAGAAACAACAAAACACAAAAAGAAAAATCAGAACAAGGCACAGTCAATCACCTCAACACCTATGAATTTGTTCACTAGGAAAAAAAGAAAAGTACCTAAAATCAAAGCAATGGCCTATTGCCTCAAAATCCAAAGAAACCTAAGTTGAATCTCTTCTAAAAAACTGCAGACAGCAGCATACAATTAAAAAGAAACAAAATTTCAGACATTAACACCATGTGAGGAACCAATTCCACAATGCAATTGAATTCAATTTCTGACAGTAAAACTGAGAAAAATGATTTCGAATTCAAATCTCTGAAAGGAATGAAACTAAACTAATGCAATTGAATTCTATAAAAAAATTGTTTAAATTAAACAATAAATAAGATTTGAATTCAACCAATTTACCCTTGGAATCTAGAATAAACAAACTTTGGTTTCTTGGACTGGAGATTTCAGTTCTAAACTGGTCTCGTAGTTCATTCTTCTACATGTGGGTGGAAAAGAACAAAGAACTTCTTGTTGTCAAAAGGAAAAAAAAAAAATGGTGTCTCTTTATCCACGAGCTCTGCCCATCCTTTCTCTATCTGTTTTCTTCTTCTCTGTTTCCTTTGCCCTGTCTCATCTTATCTCTTAGATAACTTCCTTTTCTATATTTTTTTGCTCCCTTCAATTGTGGGAGCCTTTTGATGCATACAAAGAGGTCATTCAGTGTAATTATGTTTTGCTATTGCCGTGATGAGAGGTTGTTCCACTTTATGATTGAAATGTGATTTTTAGCTGGTGATATTTCATTGAGGGGGGAAACTATCTGGTTAGTAATTGAGAAAATTGCAGGCCAGGTACTTCGGAGCGGCTAGGTTTTGGTGAACTTTGCAACAATGATAATGAGTTTTCATTGAATAGCACCTTTAGATGCGATTTCAAACCACACGATGGAAATCAATTCTGCAATCAATAGTTTGATTCCAGATATAAAAATTCTAAAACAGATGAAATGAAATCAATTCTTGTCAAACCCTAATGTTCCAAACAGCTTGTAAGAAAAACAAAGAAAACTCACCAGGAGGCCTGCGAAAGTCATGGGGACCCCAACGATTGAAATCGCGAGGGGATCCATTATTACTCGAGGAAGAAAAAGAAAATTCTCTCCATCGCGGCGTAGACCCGCCACCAAAAGAAGAAGACGTCGTCTCGGACCTCTCGTGCTTCCTCTCCTTAAAGAAGTCCTTCCGGTCCCACGGCAATGGCTCTGGCGGCATCAAAACCAACAGAACGAAAACCCTTACCCTAGTCCAATCCACCTATATCACATGCGCCACCAATTCGTTTCCAAATGCTCCGCGCCAAACGCGAGTCCTTGAAAAAAAATATCGACAAAGCTGCCGCACTAGCAGCTTCTCGAAACAGCCGAGTAGAATCCACGGCACCTAGATTAGCCTTAAAAAAACCAAAAACAACAAATAATTTTACTGCCGTGACTATTATTATGTTGTTGATAGAATTGTGCAGATCCAAAAAAAAGCAACAAATCCATTGTGTTGCCAACTACTAAACCAATTAAAGATGGAGAGATTGACAGCAAAAAAAATATTTAATAAAATATTAAACGAACCTGGGAGGAGAGGGGAGGAGAGGGGAGAAATTTGATTGGTAGTTGGTGTAAGTTAGGGTTTTGGATCGAAAGAGACAGTGGAGTGTAATGGTGCCATGGAGATTTTGGGTTTGGTTGCAGAGAGAAAGTCTGTGGGGGAAAAGGAGAGAGGAGAAGATAATTTTTTCCCTTTTTTGTAGCGATAAGGGACAAAGAGGACCGAGAGAGAGAGGGAGAGGGAGAGGGAGAGGAGGGAGAGTGGCATCCGTTTCTTGACGGCGCTATTAAACCCTATTTTATTCCTCTCGCGTCCGCTATTAAAATAAATATTTTGGGAGTGGATTTTGCTTATCAGTATTTTTTTTCGAATATTTTGTTTTTGTGTTTTGAAATTATTTAAAATAAATAAATAAGCTAGTTTTATTTTATTTTTAATATTTTCATATTATTTTATATAATAATATAAATTATATATTTCTAAGCAAAATCATATTTTAAAAAAACAATCATTACTATAAAATCATACAGTTTCTTGATAAATTATAATATTTTATTGGATATGTTTTTAATCAACTGTAGAGTATTTTTAGTTTTTTTTTTAAATCATAAACAATAATAAATAAATAAATTCTTGTATATTTTGAACAAATACTCTATGTCTTGTGTTTAAATAGATGAGTGATTTTAGATTTTAACTATAATATTGAAAACGCCTATTTTAAAAAAATCATTTTTAATAATCAGAGTAGACTCGATATTAAATTATATTTTTTTAATGTCATTGTTAAATAAATACTAGATTTCTCGGCATTAATTGATTTTCAATGAGAATAAAAAATGAAGACAGAGTTATAGTGAAAAATATTATTTGGTACATGCTTGAATTGTTGGTTCACGCCATGCTTAAGAATTGGATTAGTTATTATGATATGTATGGAAAAAATAGGCATTGCTAGAATTGAGTTGACATAACTTGATTTCTTGACAAGTTTAAGTGCAGTTTGAATAATCGGCAAAAACATAGCTTAACTCGAAATATGTATATAAGATTTTTTTTTTCATGAATGCTAAAATTATAGTATATTAGATCAAATCGAATTAATCTAAGCTAATCTATCAATCCACAAATCAAGTTATGAGATAGTGTTAATTTAATAAAAAACAAGTTTTGAAACTCAATTTCACACGTGCCCCCAAGTCAATATTAAAGGGTGAGTTCAATGTTAAAGGGTGAGTTCAAAAGAATTATTAAAAAAACAATCCATAAAAATAATTCAAGTCAACTCAATCTAGTACATCAGACTCGCAATCAAAGTCATGAAACTGGAAATAGCTCAGTACACTAGTAAAACAAACTATGAAGTTTAACTCTCAATCAATTTAACATTGATCCGAGACTTGATCTTATAATAACTTCACTAAAACTAAATTGAAAGAATTATAAAAGTTAAATTTAAAATGAACATAGCATTAAAGACTAAAATCATGTAAAAAAATAGATCATGAAAAAATGAACAAAACATTATTCCAGTTACTATATTTAACAAGGAGGTGCAAAATAATTCCTCCTCTTGTAGTTGTTTTAAATCAATCACTAGTTATTTTATTCTCAATCATAAAAATAAAAAGGAGTGCTGGCACGAGAGATTAGTTATCTACACACGTGTTTATCTTCACCAGGGTGATAAATAAAAACAACAGATTTTATGTTTACATGGAAAAGCATTCCGATATGATTGATAATTTCTCATGAGATAGATCCTTTGATATTTAAAATATTGTCTTGTTTCTGTATTTCCGGGCAAGGTTTAGTTTCTAATTAAACCAATTAATTATTTTATTATTATTAACGTGAATGTCGAAGCCAATTTGTATGTATTTTAACTAAATTCAGAGATTCCAAAATTAATGACTATATAAATATTCAGTGACTATCTCAATATCATAATAATAAATTTTAAAACTGAAATAAAAAAAAACCAGGACTAATCTCTTTTTATCAGTACCATGGTTTAAACTAATTAATTATTGATTGAGTACTGTGTGCCCCTGTTTGATTTATATATTCACAAGCTTTATTTTATTTTATTTTTCTCGTCAATCAAAGCTTTTGCTTTTCAGTTTTTCTCACTTTGGCCCCCCCGCAATGCTTCCTTTCACTTTTTTACGGGGATGCCCTTGATTGGCACTCACGGGTGACATCGGAGTGCAATGCACGCGCTGGAACCGAGGACTACCGGTGATGACGGTTTTACCCTTCGAGTCACGAAGAATGGCAAGACACACGTGGCTAGTTTTAATCATGCCACCGTGAAAAATTGTCCTTTAATTTTAAAAACAACAAGATAGGACGTGGCGTTGTTATCTCTCGCGCTGCGTGCCTACCATTTTTTTATACAAATAAATAATTGAAGTAATTTTAAACCATGGACCCACAGGTATATTAATATTTACTTTTTTTTTTTTAAATCAACAATGAATCTTTTCGTTTGCTCGAAATTATCCCTCGCTTGAAATTGAAATGCATGTTGTTTGAATCACGATCTGGACGTTCTTTTATTTCTAACAGACGCGGAAATGCAGAGCAAGGAATGAGCGATCATGATCATGCAATTACAATGTAGCGATGGTGGAAATCACTCCGTGTTATGGAAGTTTTTTTTAAATGATTAATTATTTTATTTTAGATTAAAAAAACAATGTTTTTAAATGTGTTAAGATAAAAAATAATTTATAATTTATAAAAAATAATTACTTTAATTATATTATTTTCCAAACCATCACTTTATCAACCGAGGATATCGTCCATTAATGGCCATTATATTAATGATAATAAACCTAATAATTTCTACTAAAAAAAAAAAGCCCATGATATGGCCAAGGAACAATTAGATTGTGGTGAGTGACCACTAACATTGAAAATACGTAAATCACTAACATTGAAAATACATAACTTAACGTGTTAAAACTCTAAATATTACTTGTATTTGTTAAATTCATTTGATCAAGAGCTCATGTCCTTGGTCACCTAGACATGTTTGGAAGGACAATTGTGGTTGTTTTTGAAAATACTTTTTATTTAAAAATACATTAAAATAATATATATTTTTTATTTTTAAAAATTATTTTTGATATCAACACATCAAAATAATTTAAAAACACCAAATTTTTTATTTAAAATGTTTTTTTTTACCAAACATCAGTCTGGCCACCGTGTCAGACAAGCTATTATTCATTAGTTGTGGGGTCAACAATAAAATAATATCAATTTATTATTATTTTAAAAAATAGAATGATATCATAATTAGTTTTTATTTGAACATATCCTAGTCAATCATGATGTAACTGACTTGTCGTATCACGTAGCTCAACCATACCCTTGTCCAAAATGTTTTGAGAAAAATCTATGGATAAATTATAGACCTCCATGATTCTGGGTGATCCTCCAGCTCAGCAAATTCAATAACATCGCCTGGTCACTGTTTTGTTTTTATAAAAAAACCCGAACATTGTTATTTATCTTGTCAAGCTACGTGATCAGCACAAAACTTTATTTTAATATGCAGATATTAAAAATATATATTTTTTTAAAATAATATATTTATAATTTTTTTTTTAAAAAAATAACTGCGTTGTGCATCCGGTCATTATTTCTTCATGATAGTGCAGTCAATTAATCTATTAGTTTTTTTTCTTCCTCTCAAGTTCAATTGAAGATGAAGCAACCTGTGGCTTTAAATCATGAGCTAGCCTTGCTCATGGGCAGCATTTGCATAATTAGAGAACTCACCCAGGCGCAAAAATTCAGGAGAATAGTGATTATAGATTAAGCAAATTAATATGGACGAATATATTTTTAAAAAAAGTCAAAATAATCTTATTTTTAAAAAATCAACAAATTAAATTGACTTGAGAGGTTGGAGGGGTAAACGGAAACCAGAGTTTTTTACAGCTGTCTCAGTCCGGCGGGGTTTAATAATAGTGCGTGTAACCCCACCTATGTCATTTACTGCACGCGGGAATCACGTGCAGCGTCTGTCTTCGCCCGGTAGCTGGCCGGGTTTTCGGAACCGCAAACATACAAATAGGAAACACGTCTCTTACTTTAAAGAAAACCCGATTACTCACGCGCTAGAGAGCACGTGGATTATAAACACGCCTGACATGTCGAATCTACCTTTGGCATCTTCAATAATCGTCGGCAACATCCGAATCTTTCAACTTTTCATTCTCGCCCTTTGTATGAATATCTGATTTGTTTTAAAAATATTTTTTAAATAAATATTTTTTTAAATTATAAAACAAATAAAAATTTTATTTTTATTAAATACCGATTAAGTCTTATTAAAAGTAACAATAATTAAAATAAAATGAAATAAAAGTAATTATGAACTCTAGTTCATTTGAAATTGTGGTTGAAATTATTTTTAAAATTATTTTTTTATTAAAAATACATTACAATAATTTTTTTTAGTATTTTTGACATCAAAAATAATTTTAAAAATCAAAAATATTTTTTAAATCGAATGACAAAACTGAAGCTAATATTTAAGAGATCACACGTCGTTGTGATTCACGCGCCTCTTTATAGCTTCTGATATCTAGTTTATTGTTTTTTCTTCTCTAGGAAAAACGGGGACGAAGAATAGTTCTTCCACTGTATTGGCAAATTAGTGCCCCGTTTGTTTGCTTTAAAATTGTTTCATTTTAGAAAATGAATTCCGAAAAAAGTGAATTCCAATGTTTGACAGTGTTATGAAAAATGAACTGAAAAATACTTTCTAGTGTTTGTTTGTGTTGTAGAAAATGATGTGGAAAATAGTTTATTAATAAAATAATTTTTTTCAAGTTTATTAAAATAATGAGCAACAAATCTTACAAATTAAAAAGTTGAATGAGAATGAAATTGAAAAAAAAAATCATAAATTATCTCAAATAAAATAAATAATAATCAAAATAATAGAGATCAAATCTAAAAAATAAAAAAAAATAAAAGGTGAATAAATTAAAATAATAATAATTAACATTTCATAAATTATTTCAAAAAAATAAGTAACAATAAAAAAAAATGATGACCAAATCTGATAGATAAAAATTTTCAATAAAAAAATAGTAAGAAAAAAAACAAATAGCAATTATAAAAATAAGGACCAAAATTAATATAAAAATTAAATTTTAAGAGATGGAATTGAAAAATAAATATTCAAAACAAATTATATATAGCAATCAAAAGTTTGAGGATCAAATTTGATATAATCAGCAAATAATGACATTTTTAAATTTTTCACAACTTCCGGAAAGTGTTTTCCGCCCAAATTTTCCGGAAAACACTTTCCTAAAAACCAAGCCAATTTTTTCTTTGACTGAAAAATGTTTTTTGTTGACCAACTTTTCGAAAAACAAACAAACACATGAAAGTTTAAAAAATAATTTCTCAGAAAGTGAATTCCGGGAAATAAACATACGTCACGTCATTCACATCCAACATATCATAGAATGCCAGCACTTGGTGGTCATCCTCTTAGTGAAAGAACATATATATATTAAATAACTGGACTGAAGAGTCATCAGGTGGCTGTAGTTTAGTGGTAAGAATTCCACGTTGTGGCCGTGGAGACCTGGGCTCGAATCCCAGCAGCCACACTAATAGTTTCATTTTTTTTCTTACAAAAAAAGAGTAACCGGTTATAAATGATACTTGAAAATACCATGGGCCTTTTTAATATCCACTCGTTCTCAGGTGAAAATAAGCGTCTGCAGCAACGAGCTGAATTCTGACACGAGGAGTGCTATGCTAATTAGCTTGAACATGGACGTATGTTTTGGCCCGTACCCAGGCCATCATTTAAAAGCATTTTTTTTAAAAATATTTTTTTTATTAATTTTAAATTAAATTAAATTTATTTTTATATTTTTAAATTATTAAAAATAATTTTATTTTAAAAAATATTTTGATATATTTCTAAATAAAAATTATTTTTAAAAACAATATCACCATCACTAAATAACCGTCAGTCCATCCATGCCTGGGCTTCCCAGAGTATCAACTTGCGTGGCATGCCAGTAAATTTTTATCTCACGAGTGAAATCAATGGGTCCAACGTAGCATTATTTAATATATTTATAAAAAAACATTTTTAAAAAAATCTGAAAAACACGTCACAGCAAATTTGATTTTATTGCTGGGTTCTCTCACATGCAGGTTAAAATCCCATGTCATCCACTGTTACAAACTTACAATTGATTTTTAGGTAATGATTGTTTGCTGGAAAGTAGTTTCTTTTTAGAAAGTAAATTCCAGGAAAAGTGAATTACTGGAAAATGAATTCCTGCAAAGTGAATTCCGATGTTTGATAATATTATGGAAAATGAACTGGAAAATACTTTCCAGTGTTTGTTTGTGTTATGGAAAATGAACTGAAAAATAATTTATTAATAAATTAATTTTTTTTCAAGTTTATTAAAATAATGAGGAACAAATCTTATAAATTAAAAAGTTGAATGAGAATGAAATTGAAAAAAAATCATAAATTATCTCAAATAAAATAAATAATAATCAAAATAATAGAGATCAAATCTAAAAAATTAAAAAAATGAAAGGTGAATAAATTAAAATAATAATAATTAACATTTCATAAATTATTTCAAATAAAATAAGTAAAAATAAAAAAATAAGGACCAAAATTGATAGATAAAAAATTTTCAATAAAAAATGATAAGAAAAAAGAAAATAGCAATTATAAAAATAAGGACCAAAATTAATATAAAAAATAAATTTTAAAAGATGGAATTGAAAAATAAATATTCAAAACAAATTATATATAGCAATCAAAAGTTTGAGGATCAAATTTGATATAATCAGCAAAAAATGACATTTCTAAATTTTTCATAACTTTCAGAAAGTGTTTTTAGCTCAAATTTTCCAGAAAACACTTTCCTAAAAACCAAACTAAATTTTTCTTTGACTGAAAAGTGTTCTCAATTGACCAATTTTCTGGAAGACAAACAAACACAAGAAAGTTTAGAAAATTATTTACTGAAAAGTAAATTTCAAGAAATAAACAGAGACTTAATACAAATTAGCTTTTTTTGTGATGCATCCACGTAGTGTGCTCTACGCAGTTCACTTGCTCGTTGTTAATTTCAGACAAGAAGTCCTTGTGGTTAGTTTTATCACGTGTGATATTTTATGTTTTTTTTTATATATATATATACATATATTCATTCTTACCTGACTTAATGCCAGGTAATATAATAATTAAGTATAAGTTTAATGCTTTTTTTTAAATAACAATACCTTGATAAAATATTTTCTTATTAATTTCTGTAAATACGATAATGCCGACAGGAAATATTCCTCTCTCTCTCTCTCTCTCTTCTTCCCTCTATAATAATGTATAATGCAGATGACGAACAAGGTACATAGCATGTTGTCATCAACAGACAATACCAATTAAAGCTCTCTGACCTTTTCTCTCTCTAAATCTGCACGAAATTCATCCGCAAATACTTATGAATCATGATCAAGCAATAAATCATCAAGATCAATAAAGAAAAAAAAGTAATCTTATCAAGTACGCAGGCTAAACATAAAGAAGAAGAAGCTGCCTTGGCCTTGCCAACCGAAAAGGAAAGTTCAGCCAGAAATAGCGGGGTCCCGCCATTACCATCCATTCATGGTGGCTAAATTCCCCGGGCCATCAAGCTTGGCTGTGCCCCACAGCACGCCAAGAATTTGAATTGCCTATAAGAACAGCGACTCCTACACCATCACTGGTAGATGTCGATACTCGCAATCCCATTCTAACCGGCTATTCTACACGAAGCTTCTTCCTCCAACCATTCCAGATTTTAGTCTTGCCTCATTGCCTGCATCTGACTGTTCAAAGATCCCAGTTGAAGAGCTACAGACCTTTTGGTTTTATCCTAAGATTTTTCAGAAATATCCCATGTGCTCCTCTCAACTGTTGCAGTCAAGGGCCTGATAAAACCAGATTCTAAGAGACAAATAAATAAATAAATTTATTTTCCTTTTTGTTCCTCAACATGAATAAATAAAATTCATGGCATGAAATGATTGCCATATAACATTCCATGAAATCATTAATAAAAGATAATACTAGAAAACTGCAACCTTACATAGAAAGCTAATCAGTCACCGAGAATGTGAATCTTAGTGCACACAGTTCTTCATTATAGATGTCTCATGTTCCCTTCTCTTCTTTTTAAGTATTTCTTTGGATAAATGTTTTCTTGGCTACAACTCAAGAGATATTTATGCCTCTGGAATCACTTTCGAATCTGATCTCGTTGGTTGGACGGACCAGGCCCTCCAATTCATGATTTTTTTTTTTGTTTCTGTGATGTTTGTCAAGTTCATTCTAAAAAGAAACATCTTGTGATCTGTGTTACTCGGTCTACATAATTTCATTGCAAAGCCAGAAACGTTTTGCGACTTCTGTTTCTGGGCTTCGCTTGTCTTGGATCATATCTTGATTAGTTGATCGACTTATGGGTGGTCATTCTCTGCTCTCTATGCCTTGCCTTTTAGTCTCTCTTTTTGTCTATTCCTGTTTATGCGCTCCTCTTGAAGGTCAAGGAACAGACAAGATCACATATTTGCCAGGGCAGCCAGGGAATGTGGAGTTTAATCAATACTCAGGTTATGTGACTGTGAACCAACAAGCCGGGAGGGCATTGTTTTACTGGCTGGTCGAGGCACCCACAAGTCGTAGACCCGAGTCAAGACCACTCGTTTTATGGCTAAATGGAGGCCCTGGTTGCTCCTCTGTTGCTTATGGAGCAGCTGAGGAGATTGGGCCTTTTCGCATTAGGCCTGATGGCAAAACCCTTTACACCAATCCTGATGCTTGGAATAAGTGTACGTGCCATGGATAATCTAGGCAATGCAATTTCTGTTTTGTGCTTTGAACTTTTTCTCTTTGGAATTCGTCTCATGTCTATTTTGCTTCTGTTGTTGGTGGCAGTGGCGAATTTACTGTTTCTGGAGTCTCCAGCTGGCGTTGGTTTTTCATATTCAAATACGTCGTCGGATTTGTACACGGCTGGCGACCAGAGAACTGGTGATTGTTTTGTTTGTTGGGTACTTCAGTAGCCAGCCATTTTAGCCTTTTGCTTTATTATTGCAGTGTGTAAATGATACTTGATTAAATGGCGTAATGTTAGTTGATTTTGACCTCTTCACATGTTTTTGGAAACTGGGTGTTGTTCATTTGTAGCTGAAGATTCATACACATTTCTAGTCAACTGGTTTGAAAGGTTTCCGCAGTACAAATATAGAGATTTCTACATTGCTGGAGAAAGCTACGCAGGTCTTGAATTGCAGAACTTTATTTATTTATTTATTTTTTAACTGTCCCATTAACTTGTTCATCTTCAGGATTGCAAACTGTATACTTGTTTGAAATTCGGTTTCAGGTCACTATGTGCCGCAGTTGTCCCAAATTGTTTATCGAAAGAACAAGGGAATTAAGAATCCTGTAATCAACTTCAAGGGATTTCTGGTGAGAACACAGAATTCATTATTCATAAAAAATTGGAAATTGCATATATTAGACTCCCACTGCTTAATGGAAAGAGAGTAGTTAAGTCCATATATTTTTCATTCTCTCAGGTTGGAAATGCAGTCACCGATGATTATCATGACTATGTTGGCACCTTTGAGTACTGGTGGACCCATGGTTTAATTTCTGATTCTACCTATCAAACCTTACGCCTCACCTGTGATTTTGTTTCATCTACACACCCATCAGTAGAGTGCCAGAAGGCTCTCAAGTTTGCAGAGATGGAGCAAGGGAACATTGATCCATATAGCATTTTCACACAGCCTTGCAATAATACTGCAGCATTGAGACACAACCTAAGGGGTCATTATGTAAGCTCTTATCATACCCTTTTTCTGAACCAGCATTTCCAATGGATCCTGCTAAACTGTCAGCAGAAAGAAACATGCAATACAAGTTTAAACTAGGAACCTGTAGCATAATTATCAAAATCTGTTTCTCTGCACCTAGCACGATATTTCTTACTTGAAAAATAGTCTATTGTGCTTTCATTTGCTCACAGAAGTCTTTTTTGACAACCAAGTTGTTTTTTAGAAGTCTTTCAATCTAAAAAAAAGGCTATCATGCTTTCATTTTCCAGTGAAGATAATTTGACTGGAAACTTATCTTGAACAAGCCTGGCCGTTACTCAATAGTGTTTACATCTAAGATTCTATACCATCAATAGCTTAATAGACACTGGAGGGTAGTTTTCTTGGATTGAAAGAGACACGTGCTAGTTTCCAGGATATTTTAGCGATAACTAAAAAAGAATATAACAATTATCAAACAAATTGCATTTGAAGAAGGTTATCCACCAAGCATATATTTTTGCGAATATATTCTTTGGCCTGTTTAAAAAATACTCTTACTTTTTTACTACTAGAAAAATTGACAACTTTTATTCAGTGATTTGTTTCCAAATAGCTAATTTGTGGGCTCGTCTTGGGTACCGAAGGTAGTGTTGAAATATTAAGTTTCTGACACACATCAAGTTTGTGGTTTCTGGACCATAATTTGTGGTACTGGTGTCATGTGTTGCTGGTTCTGACCATGACTTCTTCTAACTTCGTGCCAAACTTTTCTTGACCTTTCAACAACACAAATCTGAATCCAATCTTTTTCCTTTCTGATGTTAGAGTATAATCTATAAGATTATCTTTTCTATAGTTTCTAAAAGATTCCACAAGAGTGAGTGTTACCTAAATGATGAAATTTGTGTTTCTTACCTGCACGACTGATTTTCCTTCTTATTTTCTTTTTCTATCCTGAATTATCTTTGATAAATTCGTTGTAAGAACTCTTACAGCATATAATTCATGAGTGTAAATACTGTTCATTGCTGGACGAGTTAACAACAAATGCTCTACAGTACTTCATTCACTCCGTCCATACTTTCTGCCCTAGACAGCACTTAATCTGGTATTTTGTTACTTTCAAACTCAGCCATGGATGTCCAGAGCATATGATCCCTGCACAGAAAGGTATTCTAAAGTGTACTTCAATCGCCCTGAAGTCCAGAAGGCACTCCATGCAAATGTAACTGGGATTCCTTAGCCTTGGGAAACATGCAGGTGAGTTTTTTAATCTTAATTTTTTGAGAATTCTGTTACATATCTTCCCATAACATTGTTAACTGAATCACTACTTCACAGTAACACCGTAGGAGACGACTCCTACTGGGCAGATTCTCCACTTTCCATGCTTCCTATATATAGGGAACTCATTGCTGCAGGTCTAAGGATATGGGTCTACAGGTAAGTTCCCACCTTTGCCTTTTCCCCGCCATTCCCTATGTTCTTGATTAAATCAGGGAAATCTGTTTAGTTGTTTGAAGATGTCAAATGGTTGTTCCAGTAGGAATGTTCGTGGAAATGATTATCATGCTTATCTTTTCAATACTTGATCTCGGTGAGGAAGAGGTCAATGTTTACCATGACATAGCTTCACTCTGCAAAGAAATTCTCAACAGCAAATGCCTGAAAATGGGTGTCCGAAAGAAAGCTGATTGACAGTGCTGTTTGTTTGAACATGTGTTGGGGCTGCAAGTATACACGGCATGATTAATTTAAAATTTGATCCTAAAATTTGGTATATCAGAGGAGAGATTAGGTTGATAGCCTATTTGGTCCCCTTAATTCGGGTTGCAGGAAATATTTAGGATCCCCAATACCCCGTCAGCTTCAACTTGCTGTTTGAAATTAATGATGGAAACTTATTAGAATTTTCCTTTTTTGTGATTTTTTTGCCTTTTCTGATTCAGAGTTGTTTCTAGATGTTTGACATGGACACTGTGGAACTAACATAAAGGACAAGTTTAGCTAGCTCCAACTAATTAGTGTTGATCTGTTTTCATTTTATTTGGATCTAGTGGTCTGTTTTTTGTGTCTTTATTTGAACTAACCATGGCCTAAGTTGGTCGGTAAAGTGCTGAGAGGTTATGTTAGATCATATTTTCACTGGGAAGTTGAAACAGAATAATTTTCCTTTGAACCGCTGAGTTCTTGGCCAACTAATCTCCATGTCTGGATAGGGAAGCTTGTTTGCAGCAGGTAGTGTTGATAAAGATTGATGACTTTGGATTTAATTACAGTAGGTGAGGACATATTGTGTGCTCTAGAACCAATAATTGCACCGGGCCCAGATGTTTGTTTTGTTAGTTGGAAGCGTATGAACTATGTCTAAATGGGATCTGAAATAACGAACAGACACCCAAGTCAACACGAAGGCAGGCATCTGAAACTGAGTTTAAATGGGATAGACAGAATTTATGGGAAAGCAGCTGCTTAACGATGACAAGAAGATATGATTATATAAAAATAACGGAATAGATATTCTTTTTCAATGGTCAACTTTAAGAATTTACTTTGGTGATGTAAAATGTTCATTTATGTAATCTTTGGATGGTCATACCTTCAGCAATAATGGCATGCATATCTTGCAATGCCGAAATATGAAAAAGGTCAGACTTCATTATTTTCAATTTGGACCTGGCCGTCGTTTTATGTTAAGGCACCGGTCAGCATTATAACTTTTTTTTGCGTTTCAAGCCTTATTATGCAAGGCATCTAACTCTGTTTGATCTCTTTGACCAGTGGAGATACTGATTCAGTGGTTCCTGTTACTGCAACTCGATACTCAATTGATGCCCTAAAACTACCAACTATTATCAATTGGTATCCATGGTATGACAATGGAAAGGTAAGACTAATTGCGACAACCACCTAATTTTGGTGTAACCATTGAACTGAACACTTGGGGATTTGGTATTCTTTTCTTGTAATTCAGTACCAAGAAAAGGGTGGTATAAGAATCTTACGGAATCCTTGGTAATCTTTTCATCTCCCAGCTTTTTCTTGCTCTGTTATAGGTTGGTGGGTGGAGCCAAGTATACAGAGGGCTGACTTTTGTAACAGTGACCGGAGCAGGGCACGAAGTTCCACTCCATCGCCCTCGACAAGCTTTTATTCTTTTCATGTCATTTCTGGAGAACAAGTCCATGCCCGGCCGATCCTTCCGGTCCTCCTTTCATTAATCATTGTTGGATAAACAAGTGATAGATACCAGAATCTGTTCATACAGAGGTTATAAACGACAGAGTACGAGAAGCATTCCTCTCGAGTGCTCTTCCATTCTTCCACCAAGTGCACCATCTGTATATTGAAGCTGTGGCATATCCAAATGTATGGAATTATCCTCTATAGTGATTCAATTATCTGAACGTTAAGTTTAGACAGTAGAATTGTACCTAGAAGTTTATACATAATGGAGCTAAAATATTTGTGCCCCAAAGCATTGCTTTTTCCTGGTTTGATTCGCAATTTTTGGAAACTTCACTCTGAATCCAGTTGAAAGAGAACTCGGATTAACACGACCATGGGAGCTGGAAAGATTACCCTACAAGGGTGAACTCTTGAAACCCGAACATCAAATATGCAGCAGGGCAAATTCTATTGACCGAGATGAATCAAATGAAGGAGAGAGGAGAGGCCTGTGGTGACCCACACTTCTGGCTGACATGCACGCAATCAAATAATTCAAAGTATTTCGCATGAAAGGATTTTATTATTCTGAATATCAATAGAAATGTTAGAATAATAAAACATAAATTATCATTGATTCATACTCTCTCTCTCTCTATATATGTATATATATATATAAAGGTATTATAAGGACCCGTGCCTCAGAAGTAACGAAGTTGATGGCGTTGTTACAGCTAGTATTACGAACTTCCCATCCAAGAAACAGTGTAACACCCAGAAGTCAAGAATTCCGAGAGGCAAAGAGGAGCAGTGAGATATGGTAGCACCACATGCCCCATGTGGGCGTAGCTTGTTGGAGAATGCACAGGCGCCATCGATTCCATCAAAAGAAGTCGCCGGCTCGTGGTAATTAAATCTGGGCGGCACATCCTTATCCAGCTCATTGCAATATTTATAACTCACATGCTCGACGCATCATGTAATATAGTAGCCAAAACATGGCCCGATCTGTTGCGCAGAAGAATGTTTATTTAATTTTGATCCAGCGTATCTACCACGAACGAACGTATCATGAATTTCAGCTCTAACACTAATATGTTGTAAATTTCATCATTTTTATTTTATTCGATAAAAATAAAACACAAAATAATATGAAACTGTGTGCAAGTTTCAAGCTCAAATTAAAAAATAATATAAGTTATATATTAGAGTTTTATCTGAACAACTTCATTAAATTTTTAGATAAAATAATCCGTTAAAAACAAAAACTACCCTTCTAACGTATCCATTTAGTTAAAACGCATATTTTGGATTTAAAAATCCTTGAAAACATTTCTCGGTACCGTGAATACGATCGCCCAGCAGTTTTGGATTAAAAAAAGAGAAAAAGTTTTAAACTTTGGACGGAGAAATCATGATGTAACAGGAGGAGGAAGAGCTACCAAGTACCAAACCCCCCAAAAAAACCGGCCAACGTATCATGTGTGCACTGTTCATGAAAGAAGTCAATAAATTATAACATATAACTGACCACGCTATATGTTTTTGTAATGTAACACATGCTTTGGCTATACTTTTAGACAACCTAAAAGCAGGGGCTAAAGTCAATAGTTAACGAGCTAACAACTGATTAAAACACCCTTTTAAAGACTCCGAAACCTGAAATCCAAAATTCAAGACCAGCAAAGCCTGATTTTTCACTTGCGACAATGCACGTTAGGACCTCTCCTCGCTCTCTCCTCCATCTCTTGAATTTTGCTGCTCTCTTGCTTTCTACTGCTGCAGCCACCAATCACGGCCACCTTGAAAAGCAGAGGAGGGACAAGATCATCAAGCTACACGGGCAGCCACCGAATGTGAGCTTCTCTCAATTCTCTGGCTACATTACTGTGGACCCATTGGCAGGCCGGGCTCTCTTTTACTGGCTGATTGAGGCCCCCAAGACTTCCAAGCCCAAGTCAAAGCCACTGGTTTTATGGCTCAATGGCGGGCCTGGCTGCTCATCTGTAGCCTACGGAGCTTCAGAGGAGGTCGGGCCATTTCGGGTCCGACCTGATGGCAAGACCCTGTACTTGAATCCTTATGCTTGGAATAAAGGTGAATGATCATCTAATAATCTCTTGAGGTTAATCGCTTAATGTGTGATCTTAGCAGTTTATTGTTTTTTCATTACAACAGTAAGTCATCAGGGCCACATTTATATTTAGATGGGACCTTGAGCAATGGTAGGTGTCCCTATTTAATTGCCTGTCGCGTCCTCTGTTCAAGTTTCATGCACATTGGTGCGAGTACAGAGACATTTTGACAGCATGACGTTGCTTAAAAGAACAAAATATCAGAGAGATTTGGTTTTTGCAGTGGCAAATTTGCTGTTTCTCGATTCACCTGCTGGTGTGGGGTTTTCTTATTCAAACACTTCATCAGATACGTACACGGTCGGTGACAAGAGGACAGGTATTTGTACGAGTACAGAATTGATAATTCTGATATAGTTTGTCAACAAGTTTGTTAGCCTCCCCTAGTCCCTAACTGGGCTATTGCCGCTGAAAAATCTGAAAGTGCAGCCAAAGATGCTTACACATTTCTGGTGAACTGGTTTGAGAGGTTTCCTCAATACAAGCACAGGCCTTTTTACATAGCTGGAGAAAGCTACGCAGGTGGTTCTTCAATTAATTGCTCATCACCAACTAATGTTTGACAAGTTATGTGGTTGCATTAATTAATATTTTGTCACCCCGTTCACATTCAGGCCATTACATTCCTGAGCTGTCACGAGTTATAGCCCGGAGAAATAAGGGGGTCAAGAATCCTGTCATCAATTTCACAGGTTTCCTGGTATGTAAATCTTCCTCTCAAAAACATTAAAACTGGTCCAAAAGTTTCTTGACGTGCAATCATCTTGATTGATGTTTTTTGTTTTCTGTTTTTGCAGTTAGGCAATCCTCTTATAGATGATTATCACGATAACGTTGGCACGCATGAGTACTGGTGGAACCATGGACTGATATCCGATTCTACTTATACAGATTTAAAGAAGTTCTGCCCAAATAATACTTTCTTGTTCCCACGAGGTGAATGTAACAGTGCTTTAGAGACGGCATATTCAGAGTTTGGAGATATAAATCCTTATAACATTTACAGCTCTCCTTGCAATGAAATCAGTGCTCTTAGACAGTATCTAAATCATTCACTGGTATATTATATTCTCGGGTCACTCAGAACCCCCTTTCCCTTTTCTGACTCCACACTTTCCAATGATCAGTGGTGGAACATGCGATTATAATTATGCTGTCCTAACGAGTTGGTAGCTTTTATTTTCTGGGTTTTAGCCATGGAAATTCAGAGGAAATGATGAGTGTGTGGTGTTGTACACGAAAAGATACATGAACCGCCCAGAGGTGCAGAAGGCTCTTCATGCCAATATCACTGGGATTCCTCATCCTTGGGTCACTTGCAGCTCTGTTATTAGGAGAAACTGGAGTGATTCTCCTAAATCCATGCTGCCAATCTTCAAAGAACTTATAAAAGCTGGTATCAGAATATGGGTTTTCAGGTAAGATCATGTTGAAGAAGATTTAGTTATAAGACATCCATTCTGATAATTTGCATAAAATCACTAGCAAGGAAATCATATTTTCTCAAAGGGTAATTGACATTTGTTCCATCAACAGTGGTGATACGGATGCAATTTTGCCACTTACTGCAACCAGATACTCCATTAATGCTCTAAAGCTACAGACCAACATAAGCTGGTATGCCTGGTACGATGACCACCATCAGGTTAGTCAAATACAAATGATGAAGTGATGGTTTTTAGCGCAGAGTACATAGATTTCCCATCTCTGATTCTCTCCAAGCAGGAAGAATTTCTGCTGGTATTAATCTTTGCTTCTTTTTCATGGCTGGCCTGGTTAGGTTGGTGGCTGGAGCCAGGTTTACAAGGGCCTGACCTATGTGACAGTAAGGGGAGCAGGGCATGAGGTGCCATTAACTCAGCCTCGACTTGCTTTATTGCTATTTAGGCAATTTCTGAAAAACGAACCCATGTCAGCATTTTAGTCTCAGAAGACTCCCAGTTGGATAATAATCCTGAAGGTTTCAAGCTAGCTATACGTGTAGAGTGCTTTCATTTTTCTGTTCAGATCATTATTTGATTAAACAAATTAAAGGTAGAAATGACAAAACTTATATATCTTTATAGCCTCATTGTCTTCCCACTGCCCGGCTGAGAATAAAGAATGAACATCTAAAGTCTCCTGGTCTTTTCAATCAGTTAGCCTTTTTTGCATATGATGCCACAATTTCCTACTTGATTTCTCTCATTATTGAGCATCGGGCATGGAACCATGTGGGAATTCTTTTCCATTAAGAAATTAGATTGTTCAGTGGAGCCGTAAGGTGGATAAATCAGGCACTAAAACAAAGATGGGTGGAGATGAGGGAGAGGCATCATTATATTCTATGATCAAATCAACCGGAGATAATTTTGCTTCCGATCATGCTTCGAAAGAAAGCTAAAAGGGGGGTCCATGCCCTAAAAGCAAATCCCTGCACTACAAGCTTGCAATTACCTAAACGCCTGCTATTCTTTGCTTGCCTTGGTCAATTGCATTACGGATTGATGCCTTCACCATATTCTCAGAGAATATATATGGTGATAGAAAAGAGAATTCTTGCTTGATGTGAACAAACTGGTACATGTAAGAACAAAGTTTTAAAACCCATTCCGGTCTAATGATTCGATCCAATGACTCGTCAATTTAGAACTTGATTCGAGCTAGATTTATTATTTTTTATATATATATAATCCATGTTGATCAACTTCTCAATCCACAATTTCAACTTTGAGTTAGGTCAACCTGGAATAAATTTTATAACTACATTAATGGAAAACCATGCCTTTTATTATTTTGTTTTCCTTTTCAAGCATGTTATAGGACCAAGTCCTTGCAAATTGTAACTTAACAAGACTAGATTAGGAATCTCTAAACAGTATGCTTCCAGGGCAGATTAGTCAATCTAAATGCCTGACAAAGTTACTTGCAGGCTAAGAAGTATAATTGTCCCATTTCTACACACATCACATAAAGTTTTTTTTGAATACCCTAATTCGTAAAAAGCAAACAGAGCAAAGTTTATAGACATTTTGAATTCTTGAATCTTGCAGGAACATAAAATAAAGCAAAGCAATGTCGCCCATTAAAAGTGAAAAGAAAAAAAGCTGAAGAAGACACCGTATATATAACAAGAAAAGAAGCATCATATACTGAAGGAAGAGAACACTAAAAATAGGAATGGAGCAAAAGAGGGAGAGAGAGGTCTGGGTTTAGTACTGCGGTCTAAATAGAGTATAGAGATTTGAAACCGGAGAGATGTATAGGTTTAGCAACACGGTAATTGGTTTTTTGAATCTCTTCACTCTCTTGGCATCCATACCAATAATCGGAGGTGGTTTATGGATGGCGAGGAGTAGCACAACCTGTGAAGGTTTTCTCCAAACCCCACTTCTGGTTGTAGGTTTCGTCGTGCTGATAATTTCACTAGCTGGCTTCATTGGTGCGTGTTTTCATGTAGCATGGGCGCTTTGGGTCTACTTAGTAGTCATGCTATTCCTTATTGCAACCTTAATGGGCTTGACTATATTTGGCTTCGTTGTCACGAGCCAAGGTGGCGGCGTGGAAGTGCCCGGCAGGGCTTACAAGGAGTATAGGCTCGAAGATTATTCTCCATGGTTAAGAAATAGAGTCAAGGATCCTGATTATTGGAGAACAATTAGGAGCTGCATACTGGGTTCGAAAACTTGCGCTAAACTTGCCGCTTGGACTCCTCTTGATTATCTTGAGAGAGACATGAATCCCATACAGGTATAATGTTCTTTCATTTCATTAATCCTGTTCTCTCCCGAGTTTTTTTGGCTATTTTTCTTGATTTCGTGTCTGGTTTTTGCTGCAGTCTGGGTGCTGTAAGCCGCCAACTTCGTGTAACTACAACATGGCAACAGCGGTGCCCCAGGACCCAGATTGCTACAGGTGGAATAATGCCCCGACTCTACTGTGCTACGAGTGTGATTCGTGTAAAGCTGGAGTTCTTGAGGATGTTAGAAGGGATTGGCGCAAGCTCTCAGTTCTTAATATCGTGATGCTTGTGTTTCTGATCGGAATTTATTCAACAGGATGCTGTGCTTTCCAAAATACAAGAAGGGCTGAAACTGATCATCCCTATGGTGAAAACCGGATGACCAAAGTCCGACCCAGGTGGGATTATTACTGGTAAGTGAAAATCAAACCATGCTTTTATATTCATTTGTTAGATTTGAGATTCCTGATGACAGAAAACCTCGTGCAATACACACTCCCTGACTTAATAAAGGTTGGATTTTTGAAAATCAAAGTGCTCAAATTGAAAGCTTCACTGATCAAAATTATGCAAGAAAGGAAGAGGATAGATCATAGAAGAGAAAAAAACTGATTTTGAGTGATTTATATAACTTTGGAACTGATGGTTTAATGTAGGTGTTTGATTTGATCACCAAGATTTTTTGTGATCTTTTTGTCTAAAAATGAATAAATTATGCGCCCCATTTTCATTATGAAAAGATAGCTGACACTTCACTGGCCCTTCTCTATCTCGAGGCTGCAACTAGGCCGGCAACGATGGGGCCAGGGTAAGACAGGCCATTAAAGATCCCCACAGCTAAGTCATGCTTTTTTGGTTTCCTTCTTTACAGGTGGAGATGGTGGCAGGACAAGAGAGATCAACTTTACTAGCTCAAGTCCCACTGATCTTTCAAAACATTCCTGCTTATGTTGTTTTTCAGTATCTGGGGCAATTCAGCTGTTTTTCAGTGTACGGGGCATCTTGGAAGTTCCAAGGCCACCTTTCACAGTGTTCTTGTTTTTTTTTTTTTTTTTGGCCTGTACGAAGGTGGTTTTACCTGTGTTTTCAAATATCACACCAGTATCTTTCTTCTACTCTCCTGCCTTTTGACGTTATGCAGGTTTAAAACACACCCAGCTAAGCTATAATTATATTCACAGTTCTTCTTGATCATGAAATTACACCGGCCATGTTTTTAATAATTAACTTTCTTTTCAAGAACATTACATTAAATAGTCTTGAAATTTTAGCATTAGAAGGCCGCCTTGTAATGATTAAGCACAAACTAGCCAGGATTAGCAAACGCAATTTCTAAAATAAGCAGTAACTCGTTTGCAATGCATGGAGTTGCTAATGAGACATTGGTCAATGATAAAAGGGTCGAGGCCTTGAATGAGATGGAATATTTAGGTGGGAATTTCTCCTTTCTCAATCTTCTAGTTTATAATTTCTTCCATTCAGGAATGTGATGGCTCAACAGATCCCATATGCATAACCAAAATTGCTGAAATGATGAGGAGTAGTGGAAGCAGTGTCAATCTCTGAGTCTGTTCCCAACTCTGGCATTTCGATGAGTTGGTGCGCGTCGGGGCTTGAGGGAGAAGGGTTTCCGGTAAGAAACCGGTCCATGATAGAACCACTATTAGGGTGGCCGGAGGAAAGGGCCTCTTGAGCTGGAGAGAAATTAACTATCATTGCTGCATCAACTCCACAAGGTGTATTAGCCTTCTTGAAAAGACCAGTGCTCGTTTGGAGAAGGTGATCTGTAGGTGATTTTTCTTGGGTTTTTTTTCAACATTAATCTTGTCAAAATTAAACCCAATTAGTAAATTAGCATTTATCAATATATATCCACTATGCGTATGGCTGGTGTGGGCCTGGTCATGGTCCATATAATGATGAAACTAGGCCTATTTGCTGAAAGAAAACTGATGGGCAAATGGAGCTTCGGCCCAGTCTAAAAGGGTCGATGGGTGAACTTGACTAAACCACTGTATATTAAAAAAAGACTGGACCCTCTTCAGAAAGGCCAAGCAAAAAAAAAGTTTGTGTTGAATAAAACAGTTTTTTTAATGAAAATGCAAGCTTGCCGATTTAGCTTGATCAATCCACTCTCGAAATAACAAAACAAAAGGAGAATTGAGAAAGAAAAAGGAAACCTAAGGATAAAAATCTAATTGTAAAATCATGAAATTGAAAGAAAAAAAATGTTATAAAAATCGAGGAAACTCGGGCTAACTCAATTGACTCGTCATCAATGACATGAGACCAAGATTAGAAAATTAGACTTCTAAAATAAATACCTGGTTAAATTGACCAATCTACTTCCAAGGATATGAGATTATGATAACACAACAAGAAGAAAAGCATAAAAAACAATGAAGTTAAAAGCATAATAACCAAATGTCATTTGATGAATTTGAAAAAAAAAAAAATCTTAATGAAAGATCACCTAGTTGGAAGACAGCCATGAAAAAAATAACAAAATAAAATACTCAACCATAAAACAATTTAAAAATCAAATAATACAAACCCAACACGGTGTATAAAAATGAATGAAAATAATCAAGGTTTAAACTGAAAAAAAAAACTAAGAAAATGATAAGAAAAAGGTTAGTGAGAGATCGAGGACCAAAATTGGATAAAAAACAAATAAAATTAAATGTTGAAGGAAAAAAGTGAAAAAAATAAATCAACAAAAGGATAACAATATATCAACCAAAATAATAACGATTAGAAAAAAAATCAAGAAAATTAAAAGGGGAAATTGCAAAGAAGAGAAATATAAAACAAAAAATAGAGCAATTAAAAATAGAGGTACCAAATCAAATAAAAAATCAAGTTGAATAAAAGATCTAGGGATGAAATTAAAAAAATCCAAACTCCAAAAAGTATTAAAAACCAAATAAACAATAATTAAATCAATAAAATTACAGACTAGAGGATAAAAATAAAATTACTTTTTTTTTTAAATTAAAGCGTGTTTATTTCTAAAAAGAGAAACAGATAATTTAGGTGGTTGTAGATTGGCAGTTGTTTGAACGTGATTCTATATTTCTTAGATATATGAAAAGGATCCTATCCGTAACCTATATCGTGCAATGATTTTCATAAACTAATTGTATTTATATAAAATAAATTGTATGATCATGATCGACGGACAATATTGAACCTGGTCAACGACCCATATAAAAATCAATAGTCAAATGATTCTCTCGTGTTTAATAATAATAATAATAATAATAATAAATGGAAGTTCACGATAATTGCGGGACGATCACCTGCTCAGGACTCAATGTATTATAATTTTTAATTTCTGGGAATATCGCTGATTTATCAACGAAATTAATTAATTTCGTAGCATTTTGCTATTTTATTTAGGTCATATCATATGATAAGAGCATGCTGTTTTATTACATAAACTATTACCTCATTCCTCTTGACACTGGAATTTCTTCCTTGACATCATCCACGTGTGTGTTATATAATACTCTGGACTTCATTTAAAAAATAAAAAAAAACAATAAACGACCGCGCTTTGCTTGTCTAGCCGGTCGCTAATTGCTGCCTCTTTGACTGCTGCAGACGTCGTCGTTTTCAAGAGCATTTTATGTTGTCATGCTAATATATAAATCGTGGCTCGTGTCAAGCTTTCATACATGCAATTAAAATAGAGATCATGGACAATTCAATTATCATTTTGAATTTTTTTTCTTATATATATATATAAATAAATTTGAACGTAAATTGGTTATTTAAAATAAAATCTAATACAACTTTAAAAAATACCTTAAATACTCGGGGGAGAAAAAAACACCCAGAAATTTTTAAGTTTAAATTAATAATATTTGGTATTTTTATTATTTTAATATACTGATGTTAAAAATAATTTTTTAAAAATAAATAAAAAATTTAATATATATATATATATATTTTAAAAATAATTTTAAAAACAATAAAAAATACACTCCAAATGAGATCTGACATGATGTAACTAGACGAACTGCTCCCTTGATGACATGGGCACTTGTAAAAGTCACCCTTGGCTCCTTGAAATTTACATCCCCTTTTAGTGGTCGACCTCTTAAGAAGCTCAGTGTTTGATTTCTTTTTCGATATAGATCATAGAGAGGTTGGAAATTACAAAAAAGTATGACTTTAATTTGCAAAAAAAACCAGCTGTCACTTGCTTGTTTGAGATTGTTGTTAAAATTATTTTTTTATTTAAAAATATATTAGAATAATAAAAATATTTTACAATAATAAAAATTTAATAGCCGGAGAGAAATGGAGCTAGTTGAAGGAAATAGATGCTGCTTAAAGAGAGAACTTGCCGGCGAAAGACTTTAAGGTTCGTCGTGACCCCTAGAATGGGCGCCACCCCATACCAATAGCTTTGAATTCTACAGCAATCGGAGAAAGTGCGAGTGGGGCTGTGGCTACCCTAAAATTGACGTGCTGCTCGAGTTCAAGTCAACCCACAATTTCTTTCTTGAGTGCAGTTGATGTAAAGGGTCGGACAGTCACCTCCACGACTAATCTACAGAGGGATTCAATTGAAAAGAAAAAATAAATTGATTTGGGAATCGATGAGCGTTTTAGGGTCTCTAGCCCTGAGAAATACAATAAAAAGTTGCCGACGATGAATGGCAAGACATCAGAAACCACCAACTTCGTTCACAGGCGATAGAGCCCAGAAACTCGCCGGACATTTCCTTATCCCTGGCCGTCAAATTGCGGGGCCTAATGGTCCTCAAAAACATGTCAGAATTCAATGGGGGGACTTGCTAGAATTTGGGATTCATGCTAGAATTTCCATGAATTCTAGAAAAGTATGACAAACATGAATCACTGGCATCTCTAGAATTTCTCGGTTGGTTCCTAGCTAACAGCAGAAGCAAACACAATTCATAAATTCTGGATGAGAACAGTGGACTTTTAAAAGTATCGATTGGTCGCTATATAATGGCTCTGTCACTGGTGAGATATGATCTTCATATAATAGTACTAGGAATAGAAGGTCAACTGTTCTTTATTTGCTAGAGCCTAGAGCTTGAGCCGGGTAAAAAGATTAAAGATTCTATTCATTCCTAGAGAAATTTCTGTAAAAAAGTTTCTTTTTGGTATAATTATTTGGTGACCCGCCATGACCGACTAATCCAGATTCGAGCTGAATGAAACCTTTAAGGAAGACAAAACTCTCCCACATAGCGTCGTTGCATACCTAAGGTCTTGAACTCGATGCCAAGGTTAAGTCAAGACAACCCTTTGAAAGCCGAACTATATGCTCGGTAGTTCTATAAAAAAATTAACCCTACTAGCTAATTATAACCACATTGCTGATGCGAAATGGCTGTTTTACGCCAAGGACAGGTGGAATTTACATTTGGTTAGTGTCTTACAAATAAAAGTGAATTTCTTTTTATGATAATTTTTGTATTTTCAAAACAAGCACGTGAAAACATTGCCATATTCCTCGTTTTTATTCTAAAATAATAATCAAATACTAAATGATTAATGAGCACCCCCCTCAATTTTAGGGTCAAGCTAAATTTGTGAAATGAAAATGACTAAAACAAGTGTTTTGCTCGGGGGTGTCACATGCAGGGTGGACAGGAGAATCTCTAATCAATTCCCAACAATCAAATTAATGAGTGCATGCTGGATAGGTGCTAGCCGATAAGTTTGCATCAGAAGTATTCATGGAATAGTATTTTATAATGGTTAAATCATGTCTTTTAAAACAGCTATTTCCTATGGATGTAAGGTAATCTTTCTTGAAAAATGACTTCCGATGCATGTAAAAAACCTTCTTAGAGTGATTGGAGGGTCAAGTTATGAGATACAGATATTCATTACACAAGAATTAATGAGAGGGTTAGGTGTGCCCGACAATTTCTATTGGACTCTTGTGTTCTACCCGATCGTGTTCATAAAAAAATACTTGTGTGTAATGAGTACATGATCATTATAGATTTGGTGGGTAAAAAAGAGAGAAATCTTTGTACTTGACTAGCCAATTTCTTTCTGTGAATGAACAACATTCAAATTAATCAAAGCTAGTGAAGTCAAAAGTTTTTGTGGAAGACCTTAGAAATTACAATCATGCATGCATTAAGGCACATTACGTAGCTGCTAACCTTTGTGGCGAGTCGTGTTTCCGAGGGTGGAATTCATAGTTGTTAAAATCGCGAGTTGACTCGTAAAATCATAGTTATTATAATTGCTTTGAAATGTCTTTTTAATTTATTTTAAATCATGTACCCTAATTAATAAAATTTTATAACTATAATTATGTTGTATTGTATTTAGAAATATTTTATTAATGATTTTTTTACCTTCACTATTTTAACTGCGATTTTATGATTTTTATAAGGTAAAATCTCAAGTAAGATTTTACGATTCTGATTTTACGATCCGAGCTATTTTCGTTTTGTGTTAAAATCATGATTTTGACAACCTTGATGGAGTCGGGATGCGGGTGGCAGGGCCAGTTTCAGTAAAGTTTGAAATGGTCCCTGAAGTTTAATAAAAAAAAATTATATAAGTTTTGACATTTTTATATAATACCCTTTTTACAAGAATAAAAAAAAAGTTATATTCTAGTCAGCAATCTATAGTTCTTGCGGACATTTATGAGCTTAATAATTATTTATATAAATTTTAACACGACTTCTTCTAATAAAAAAATTATATTTCAATCCACATGCTATATTTTTCATTTATTTTCGTGTTTATAAATGATTTTTACAGAGTAATTAATATGCTCTTCAACTTTAAATTCCTGCTTCCATCCTTCCTCTCCGTGCATTGTACAGCAGACTGCCCTTCTTTGACGGTAAAATGATGTCCACCGTTTATCTGTAGTATATTTTTTAATAAATTCAGCATTTTCTAAAAACAAATCAAAATATTGTTCAACAACAACATCCCAACAACACCCACAGAAGAAGAAAAAGAAGAAGCAACGCCGGTCAATTAAGAAAAAAGAAATACACACACAGAAATCAGGAGTGCTAGTTCCGCCGGGCCGGCAAGAACTAACAGCCAATCTTCTTCTTCTTTTTAATTTACAATCAACTTGCCTTGATTCGAAATCAATACGATATAAAACTCGAGTAATTAATTAAATGGTTAATTAATTTATTTTTTAAAATGTCAATAATTGTATTTTTTAAAATAACTGTTTTTTTTATTAAAAAAATATATGAGTTTTAACCACACCTTGAGTCAACCTGAATTTTTTAAAGGGGCTAACAATAAAATACTGGAATTCAAATCAAGAGGCGAATGAAGCTGTTTGAAATATTTGTCTACAAGGTGGAAGATGTGTTTGAGATTTATATTTTAATTTTTAAATTCAAACAAGAACATATTTATGTTATAAGAATAAAAAATAATCGAAATTTTAATCATTTAACTCAGATTTACAAACTAGACGTTAATAGAAAAAGGGTTTGCTCGAATAAAAAAAAATTATGATTTGTAGCCAAGTCAATTCCCATTCCTATAGCAACAGAGCCTGCAAATTAGGATTCATCTTCTTCTTTTTTCCTTTTTTTTTCATCACAGGAGAAAATTCTCAAACAACGTGTTTGTTTTATTTTATTGCCAGCGCGGATCATCTTTTGTTTGCAGTGCTTTGTTCTTTCTCGGTCAAATATTTTAATATGTTTGAAATAGTCAAAGTTTTGGGTCTTGGCTCTTGAAGAACTTGTGTATACATATACATATACAAATACATATATGCCAGACTTATAAAACAAGAAGCAAAGTATTTCTTCCTCTAAATACACCGGCCAGAAAGAAATTCTAGCCTCTCTTCTCTGTTCTGTTTCTTGTTTACAGAGAACAGTAACCAGCTCTGCCTAGTTTTTTGAATTTGCTACTTGAACCTCGTAGCATCAATCTCTACCCACTCTTCTCTGTTCTGTCTCTTGTTTACAGAGAACAGTAACAGCAACCGAGTTCTGTGTAGTTTTTTGAATTTGCTGCTTGAACCTCGTAGCAACAATCTCTAGCTAGCCATTCCTCGCTGTTCTGCCTCTTGTTTAACAGTTCTTGGTGGATTTTCCAAGGGAGGGTTCTGCTGTTTTAACTGGTAGAGGATGGCTTCTACAGGCAAAGCACAGTCTCTTGAGCAGACACCTACATGGGCTGTTGCTGTGGTCTGTTTTGTTTTGGTTGCCATTTCAATCGTTATAGAACATCTGATTCATGTTGTGGAAAAGGTATTTTCTTGCCTTCATTACATGGTTTTGGCTAGGTAGATGACCTGAACCCTGCGAGGTAATTTAAAACTTGATTAGTCTTGAAAGTAGGCAAGCGTGTTTCGAGGATTTTTTCCTTTCTTTACTTTTCCAGTTTATTTTCATGATAAATAAGCGACAGCAGTTCTGACATTTTAAGAAAACTTATGCCAGCCCTCAAAATTGAAAGAGTGGCCACGTATGTTGATCAGACCTGATGTGTTTGTTTTTTTGCATTTCTTTACAGTGGTTGAAGAAAAAACACAAGAGAGCTTTAGTTGAAGCACTTGAAAAGGTTAAAGCAGGTAACCCGATTTTTAGTCTGATAAGTTCTTGCCAGTTTTGAAATTAGAAAGGTGTTTTGATCAGAAACCAAGTTAACCAATCCTTTCTGTTCTTCCTTTTTTTTTTAAAAAATAAAAATTGCAGAGCTCATGCTTATGGGATTCATATCCTTGCTCCTAACAATATTACAAGGGCCAATCTCTGATATTTGCATTCCGGAGAATATAGCAGCCACCTGGCATCCTTGCAGTAAGAACCAGCACAAAAAAAAGGTTCCAGAGTCTGATGATTCCGATAACTCTCGTCGAAGGCTCCTTCAGTTCTTGGATTCTGGTGAAAGTCACAGACGTTTTCTAGCATCAAAATATGACAAATGCGCTGAAAAGGTAAGCATAAGATCACCATAATCTTTGATTACCAATTTTGACGTAGGGAGATTTTGCTAGAACTGGTAAAAGTAGGTCCATGGTATGTTCTGCTGAACTCAATGTTTTTGAGCACTGATTTTTGCATATATTTCAGGGGAAAGTTGCGCTTGTATCATCATATGGAATCCACCAGCTCCATATTTTCATCTTCGTATTAGCAATTGTTCATGTGCTCTATTGCATAATTACCTATTTCTTAGGCAGAACCAAGGTGCTGCAATCCTACCATTTGCTTACTTTTTCTCTCAAAAGCTTGTTTGTTTCCCCTTTTCTGATGGATTGATCTCCTCAACACTCCTTGAAATGCAGATGAGAAAGTGGAAGGCATGGGAGGTTGAAACAACGACCCTTGAGTACCAGTACCATAATGGTAGGTGTTTATTCCAAAGCTTAGCTTTACGATCAATTATCCAATCATAATCTGTTGCATAAAATCTCACCAAAGATGCAGAACTACAAATACCAGGATGGAAGTAACTTTCAGTAAACTAGTCAGTGGCAACCATTTCTATTTTAGTCATCCTTTACTAAGTATTACTTAAATGTCTTTATGGCTTCCAGATCCAGAGAGGTTTAGGTTTACAAGAGAGACATCATTTGGAAGGAGGCATATGCAACTATGGAGCAAGTCATCGATTCTCCTTTGGATTGTAAGTACTGAATGCGATCATTTCTAGAGGAATTTGCCATTATGAAATGACAGTGGGGGATATGAAGATAAAATCACTGAAAAATTCTGCATAATCTGTATCGAACTTAAGACACGGTATTCATGGTCTCGCTATAGAAATGATGTGATCAGAATGCCAATTCATTGCAACCTTGTATTTTCAGGACTCCGGGGTTTATTTCTGATATGTAACTTATTGTTTTGCCCCGATATCAGGTGTGTTTCTTCAGACAGTTTCTTGGATCAGTTACCAAGGTTGATTATATGACATTGAGACATGGATTTATCATGGTGCGTTGAGAATATACCACTTATACTAGAATCCTTTCACCCTGACAAGGAATTCTCGTAATTGGAGTTACAATGTTCTGTTATTTTCTCCAGGCACATTTGGCCCCTGGAAGTGGAACAAGATTCAACTTCCAAAAGTACATCAGCAGATCACTTGATGAGGATTTTAAAGTTGTGGTGGGGATCAGGTATGTTCCCGCAATCATTTGAAGCCCTAAATTACCCGCATTGGTTGTTTATCCCAGAATAATAACCTTACTTGGTGTATGCAGTCCGATTATATGGTTCATTGCAGTGTTGTTCCTGTTGACTAATACACATGGTAAGCATAATATTGTGATATTATTACCAGAAAATACAAGATACTAAAAGTTCTGAGGTTGAAGGGCTAAGAATCGTTTCCTTATTCGTGACAGGATGGAACTCTCATTTTTGGCTACCGTTTATCCCTTTAATTGTGAGTGCAAATGTCTTGCAAAACCCTTGTTTTTACCTTGAAATTGAATAATAGATTTCCTACACTTGTGAGTTCTGTGAGCATGAGGGAGTCATCATAACATTTAAGTGGGAGTTTCGCAGATAATTTTACTGATAGGAGCTAAGCTACAAGTGATCATAACTCAAATGGGGCTAAGGATTCAAGGGAGAGGAGATGTGGTTAAGGGTGCTCTCGTGGTTATACCAGGCGATGACCTCTTCTGGTTTGGACGCCCACGATTCCTTCTCTTTCTCATTCACTTAGTTCTCTTTCAGGTACTCCAACACATCCATGTACCTTCACTTTCATCTGAACAGTTTAATACTACACCTGCCTATGCTTACTTGTTGTCTTTTTAACCTTCTCCACTGCAGAATGCATTTCAGATGGCTTTCTTCATATGGAGTGTGGTAAGCAATGCTTTCTGCATGTACCTGTCAAAAAGTATCATCTTCCAAGAATGATCGGGTACCCTTTTCCCTGAAAGAAGAAGAATAGACCCTAACTAAGTTTTCGTTATCTTTCAGTATGAATTCACAATAAACTCCTGCTACCATGCTCAAACTGAGGCCATTGTCATCAGGATCACATTGGGGTGAGTTTCATTAGCATATAAAAAAACATGAAAATATAACATAGTTGAAGTCTTCTGTATAATCAGGATTTTTTTAACTCAAAACTTTTCAAGCATTGCTGACAAAATGCACATTGGTACTTTTCAGGGTCCTCATACAGATAGTATGCAGTTATGTGACTCTGCCTCTTTATGCTTTAGTGACACAGGTTAGTATTGAGATTCAAATGCCTTCAAAACTTTCATTACAGTAAGGCTTTTGTTATCTTGCTAATGACACTGTTTCCTGCGATCTTACAGATGGGTTCTAGCATGAGACCAACCGTGTTTAACGACCGAGTGGCAGCAGCACTTAAAACCTGGCACCAGACAGCCAAAAAGCAAAGCAAACATGGCAAGAACTCTGGGTCGCAAACGCCAATGTCAAGCAGACCCCAAACTCCCTCTTATGGCATGTCGCCTGCTCATCTGCTGCAAAACTTCCGCGGCAGCACTGCTCCTGATAGTATTCAGAATTCTCCACGACATTCTAATTATGAGAACAATGATCAATGGGATCCTGAGGCAAATTCTGTACACGATTATGATCACAATGAGCCTGTACACCATGAAAGTCCTGATGTCAGGGACCAAGTCCAGGTCATAGAAATTCAAGATTCAAACCCTCTCCAATTGCCTTCAGGGCCAGGCCCCATCCATACTCAGCACGAAATTAACGCTGGCAGTGCTCGCGATTTCACATTTAGGAACTGATAGCAGATGTCGAAAATGTTGTCTACTTGTCATGTGTTCATTTCTTGTACATGATAAAATAGAGAAAAACCTATCTGGGCCGGAAAGAAAAGAGTGTAGGAACCTGAAAGCAATACAGGCAGGGAAGGTTCATTAGTTTTGCTTCTGTTTTTTCGGACAAGTTGTTTCCACCCGAGTTACTATATATAACCATTTCAAAAACCAGATATCTCATTGTGTGAGTGTATAGTATGCTGTAAAATGTGCAGGCAGGGCTTGGCCTTTTGATTAAGCGAGTCGATCTTTGTTCGTGTCGCTGTCAGCCAGGTGATGCTTCTACTGGAAAAGGCGAAGATGGGGGATGAAACATAAACTATTACCCTTCTCTTTGCCAATTCCTTCCTTCTGACACTGGAATCTCTTCCTCGTCATCATCCACGTGTACATTATACTCTGACGTTGGTTTAAAATAAACAAAACATATAAAAAATCTGCAATCAAAACAACCGCTCCTTTAACTGCTTTGCTTAATTGTCTAGCCGGTCGGTAATTGCTGCTTTTTTGACTGCTACAGACGCCGTCGTTTTCAAGAGCATTTCTTGCTGTCATGCTAGTATATAAAACAGGGCGCGTGTCAAGCTTTCATAGTATGCAATTGAAATATCATGCCCGAGAGCATGGACAAATCAATTATCATTTTGAATTCATTTTCCTTTATATATAAAAACTGACTTTAATTTGCAAAAAAACCAGCTGTCACTTTTTATTTTTTGATATTACGATCAGCAGGGAATTTTTTATATATTTAAAATATTGTTTCAGCTATATTTGCTCTTCTGAATAATAATAAAAACATATATCCGTTATTTTAAAGTTTGTTAATGAATATTTTGATATCAGTGTATAAAAATATCTAAAATCACTAAATTTAAGGTAAAAAATATTTTTTTTTAAAAAAAACATTTTTAAATAATATAATATTTAATATGTGAAATTTAGCTAGAGAGAAAGTGTGTTGTTAATGGAGCTAGTTGAAGGAGATAGATGAATGCTGCTTAACGAGAGATCTAGCTAGCAAAACTCACAACATATCATTTTTTTTTATTATAATGGTTAGAGAATAATATAAATAAGATTATATTTAGTAATTTGAGTTTTTAGATAAAATATTTTTTAATCTTGTTGAAGTAAGGTCAAAAGCTTAAATTTAATTATTCTTATTATATTCAATAAAAATCAAGTAAAATTAGTCTGAGTATATACTAGATTTAAATTAAAACCCCCTTTTTCAAAAATAATATATTATAAAATAATATAAATTATATTATACAAACTCGACTAAATAATTAATTAATTTTTTTTTTAAAAAAAGAATCCCACGGACACGAGCTAGTCCACTGTCCATGAAAGAATAGCCACGATAGAACAGTAAGCTGAGAAAAATTAATATAAATTATTTAGTCTAGCACCCCTCCCTTATCCGTAGCATCCACGTTCCCGGGGTTACGAGGGCAGTCAAGGTTCATCGTGATCCCTAGAATGGGAGTCAGAGTCACCCTATACCTACCTACCTACCCAGCTTTGAATTCTACAGCAACAGGAGAAAGTGCGAGGGGCCGGGGCTGTGGATACCCTAAAATGGACGGGCTACCCGAGCTCAAGTCAACCCGAGATTTCTTGAGTGCAGGCGGCAACCATTTATCTATTAACAATATATTTTATTTTAATTTTGTTTTTTATAATAGTATATTAAGATAATTTAAAATATTAATTCAAAGAGAGAAAACAGCTCATATATTTTTTTTAAAAAAAGTTCCGCCCTCCGATTTTGCCCAAGTAAAAGTTCATGTATATAACAATGAACAGCTAGCTAGCACCTCGAGCTATAGTCAAATAGTCAACACTGTTGGGTGGATACTACGGGAACGAAAGCAATGCTCATCTCCATGTGGTCAGATGATAAACAGGCCGGCTCAATCAGCAGCTGCATGTATTTTTTATTTTCGGACAGACAATACATACAAAATAATATAAATCAATTACGTGCTAGAATCTCAACTTACAATTTAAAATCTCGAGCTAAACCGAACTCTTTTAACCTTATATCAGGATTTCAATGGTCAAACGATCACGGAAAACTTTCATATCATTATAAAATCATTTCAGCAATATATAGAATTGTTTATGACATGGACACCATTGCGCTTCTCGATCCACCAGCATTTAACCGGAGGACTCTTAATTGGTATCAGCACCTTCTCTGATTAAATGATCTCCGTCAGTTCAGGGTCCATCCAGACTTGTAAATTCTAACCAGCAGCAGCCCTGCTGACAGACGAGAGGGAGAGGGAGAGACTCAGCTGCCAATATCAAGCCTGCATGTAAATTTCCAGTACTGCAATAGAAGCCAGAAACTCGGTGGGCATCTCTTGATCCCTTGCAGTCAATTGCGAGCCCTAATGGGTTATTCGAGGACTTGCTAGAGAAGTCTCTGACAGACATGAATCACTGGCATCTCTAGAAGGGGTCGGATTTCCCTGACTGGTTCCTAGCAAACGGCAGAAGTAAACATAATCCATAAATTCTGGATTAGAACAGTGGACTTTTAAAATTTAGCTGAGAGACACGCATCGATCGGTCTCTATATAATGGCCCATCATAATCACATTACTGACGGGACCTGGCTAGCTAGCTAGATGCGCCTTCACGTTAGAGTTTTCCACCGAAGGCAGGTGGAGTTTATATTTGGCTTGCGTCTTACGGATAAAAATAAATATAGAATCGATAGAAATAAATTCTTCCCTCACTTCTTGCCGATCCCAAGTTACTCTGGCTGCTCTTCCTCCGCTTCACAAGGGTCAATCTAAATCTGTGAAATGAAAATGACTAAAACATGTGTTTTGATCGGGGTGTCACATGCTCGGATAGGTGTAATCTTGTTTTTTCTTTCTCGGATGAGGGGATTGAAGATTATTTAATATTCATTACACAAGAATTAATGAATACTATCAATGGAGAAAAGAAAATAAAAGAAAAGAAAAGAACGACTTCTCAAATGTTTTTAGATTTAAAAAGTAGGTCAAGACAACTCTTTCAGGGCTGAACTCCGGAGATGTACAAGAACCCACAAAAGGGTTAGGTCTTAGGTGGAGATCCAGTCAATTTTATTCCAGTTATTTACATGGGTTTTGGTGGATGAACTTAGCATATCAAGCAGCTGCCAACCTTTAATTTGTCGTGTTTCAAGGGTGGAATCAGGTGGCCGGCCAGTTCCAGTGAGGTTTCAAATGGTCCCTGAAGTTTAATATTTATTTTATTTAAGTTTTGACAATCTTATATAATACCCTTTTAAAATAAATAAAACATTCATGTGTGTCAGCAATCTATAATTTTAACATGACTTCTTCTATATTTCAATCCACAGGCTATAATTTCTCATTTATTAAACTTTTTTTTTTTTTTTTAATTTACAATCACCTTGTCTCGATTCGAAATCAACATGCTATAAAACACGAGCGCCGAGTTAAATGGTTTAACACTAATTTAATTCAGGTTAATCAATTAATTCTTTTAAATGTCACTAATTGTATTTTTTTTCAAATGACTGTTTTTTTGAAAAAAATAATAATGATGAGTTTTAGAGGCTGTTTGTTACAGCTTTTTTCAAGTCATGCCCAACTTTTTGATTTTTTTTTCATTTTAAATAAATATGTTTTGGTGTTTTTAGATTATTTTGATGTGCTAATATCAAAAATAATTTTTAAAAAATAAAATAAAAATTATTTGGATATATTTCGGCACGAAAAACAGTTTAAAAAACTACCACAACAACCTTACCGGACAGGGTTTTAATCATGCCGTGAGTCAACCTGAATTTTTTTAAATGTCAATAATTGTTTTTTTCTTTCAAATAACTGTTTTTTTGAAGAAAAAAAATAATGATGAGTTATAATCATGCCGTGGGTCAACAGGAATTTAAATAATTGTTTTTTGAAAAAAAATGATGAGTTTCAATCATGCCGAGTCAACCTGAATCTTTCGATGGGGCTAATTTTCTTGTAATTTACGTGAAAATAGCACAAAAATAGTCGCAAGTTGATCTACCAAGACAAACCAAGTTAATAACATTGTTACGTTGTATGTTAAAGAGCCATGACAGTTGTGCTTGTTTTTAGAGTGTTTTTAGAAATATATTAATTTTTTTATTTTTAAAATTATTTTTGACATCAATTATAAAAAACACCAAATTTTTTATATTTAAAATGAAAAAAATAAATTTTGGTTAAACAACGATTTCACCGCATTGCCAAGCAGGCTCTAAATGAATGATTATTTATCTACAACCATGGTATTAAAATACTAGATAAACCTTACCATGATGAAGTTGAAATCCTTTAAAATAAACCTTTCATTTTAAAATACATTTTATTATTATAACAATTCATTAAAATAATTTAAAAATACTCAAAAAAATCAATTTATTTTTTTCTCAAAGCAAATATGCTTTAAAAAATAAATAAAATACTTGAATTCAATTCAAGAGGCGAATGAAGTTGTGAGCCAAGTCAATTACCGGTCCTCTACCATCTGAGTCTTTCATTTTTATTTTTTTCATCACAGAAGAAAATTTTTAAACAACGTGTTTTTTTATTTTATTTTTGATCTGTTCGTTCTCGGTTATATATTTTAATCTCTTTGAAATAGTCAATTTTGGGTCTTGTCTCTTGAAGACTTGAACATCTTTCATACGTCTATGCCAGCCTTATAAAACAAGAAACGAAGTATTTCGTCCTCTAACTACACCGACTAGAAAGAAATTCTAGCTTCTCTTCTCTGTTCTGTTTCTTGTTTACAGAGAACAGTAACCGAGCTCTGCGTAGTTTTTTGAATTTGCTACCTGAACCTCGTAGCAACAATCTCTAGCTAGCCACTCCTCGCTGTTCTGTCTCTTGTTTAACAGCTCTTGGTGGGTTTTCCAAGGGAGGGTTCTGCTGTTTTAACTGGTAGAGGATGGCTTCTACAGGCAAAGCACAGTCTCTTGAGCAGACACCTACATGGGCTGTTGCTGTGGTCTGTTTTGTTTTGGTTGCCATTTCAATCGTTTTAGAACATCTGATTCATGTTGTGGAAAAGGTATTTTCTTGCCTTCATTACATGGTTTTGGCTAGGTAGATGACTTGCACCATGCGAGGTACTTTGAAACTTGACTAGTCTTGAAGCCGGCAAGCGTGTTTCGAGGATGTTTTCCTTTCTTTTCTTTTTGAGTTTATTTTCATGAAAAATAAGGGATAGCAGTTCTGACAATTGCAGTAAACTTCTGCCAGCCCTCAAAATTGAAAGAGTGGAATATTTAAAATGGCTACGTATGTTGATCAGACCTGACGTGTTTGTTTTTTTGCACTTCTTTACAGTGGTTGAAGAAAAAACACAAGAGAGCTTCAGTTGAAGCACTTGAAAAGGTTAAAGCAGGTAACCCGTTTTTTATTCTGTTAAGTTCTTGCCAGTTTTTAAGTTAGTGAGATATTTCGATCAGAAACCAAGTTAACTAATCCTTTCTGCTCTTACTTTTTTTGTTTAAATTAAAATAAAAATTGCAGAGCTCATGCTTATGGGATTCATATCCTTGCTCCTAACAATATTACAAGGGCCAATCTCTGATATTTGCATTCCGGAGAATATAGCAGCCACCTGGCATCCTTGCAGTAAGAACCAGGAGAAAAAAAAGGTTCCAGAGTCTGATGATTCCGATAACTCTCGTCGAAGGCTCCTTCAGTTCTTGGATTCTGGTGAAAGTCACAGACGTTTTCTAACATCAAAATATGACAAATGTGCTGAAAATGTAAGTATGAGATCTGCATAATCTTTGAATACAAGTTTTTACGTGGGGAGATTTTGCTAGAACTGGTAAAAGTAGGTCCATGATATGTTCTGCTGAACTCAATGTTTTTGAGCACTGATTTTTGCATATATTTCAGGGAAAAGTTGCGCTTGTATCATCATATGGAATCCACCAGCTCCATATTTTCATCTTCGTATTAGCAATTGTTCATGTGCTCTATTGCATAATTACCTATTTCTTAGGCAGAACCAAGGTGCTGCAATCCTACCATTTGTTTACTTTTTTTTCTTCAAAAGCTTGTTTGTTTCCCCTTTTCTGATGGATTGATCTCCTCAAAACTCCTTGAAATGCAGATGAGAAAGTGGAAGGCATGGGAGGTTGAAACAACGACCCTTGAGTACCAGTACCATAATGGTAAGTGTTTATTCCAAAGCTTAGCTTGACGATCAATTATCCAATCATAATCTGTTGCAAGAAATCTCACCAAAGATGCAGAACTACAAATACCAGGATGGAAGTAACTTTCAGTAAACTAGTCAGTGGCAACCAATTCTACTTTAGTCATCCTTTACTAAGTGTTACTTAAATGTCTTTATGGCTTCCAGATCCAGAGAGGTTTAGGTTTGCAAGAGAGACATCATTTGGAAGGAGGCATATGCAACTATGGAGCAAGTCATCGATTCTCCTTTGGATTGTAAGTGCTGAATGCGATCATTTCTAGAGGAATTTGCCATTATGAAATGACAGTGGGGGATATGAAGATAAAAATCACTGAAAAATTCTGCATAATCTGTATCGAACTTAAGACTCGGTATTCGTGGTCTAGCTATAGAAATGATGTGATCAGAACGCCAATTCATTGCAACCTTGTATTTTCAGGACTCGGGGGTTTAATTTTGATATGTAACTTATTGTTTTGCTCCGATATCAGGGGTGTTTCTTCAGACAGTTTCTTGGATCAGTTACCAAGGTTGATTATATGACATTGAGACATGGATTTATCATGGTGCGTTGAGAATATACCACTTATACTAGAATCCTTTCACCCTGACAAGGAATTCTCGTAATTGGAGTTACAATGTTCTTTTATTTTCTCCAGGCACATTTGGCCCCTGGAAGTGGAACAAGATTTAACTTCCAAAAGTACATCAGGAGATCACTTGATGAGGATTTTAAAGTTGTGGTGGGGATCAGGTATGTTCTCGCAATCATTTGAAGTCCTAAATTACCCGCAGTGGTTGTTTATCCCAGAATAATAACCTTACTTTTTGTATGCAGTCCGATTATATGGTTCATTGCAGTGTTGTTCCTGTTGACTAATACACATGGTAAGCATAATATTGTGATGTTATTCCCAGAAAATACAAGATACTAAAATTTCTGAGGTTGAAGGGCTAAGAATCGTTCCCTTATTCGTGACAGGATGGAACTCTCATTTTTGGCTACCGTTTATCCCTTTAATTGTGAGTGCAAATGTCTTGCAAACCCTAGCTTTTAACTTCTAAATTGAACAATAGTCTTCCTACTCTTGTGAGTTCTGTGAGCATGAGGAAGTCATCATAACATTTAACTGGGAATTTCGCAGATAATCTTACTGGTAGGAACTAAGCTACAAGTGATCATAACTCAAATGGGGCTAAGGATTCAAGAGAGAGGAGATGTGGTTAAGGGTGCTCTCGTGGTTATACCAGGCGATGACCTCTTCTGGTTTGGACGGCCACGATTCCTTCTCTTTCTCATTCACTTAGTTCTCTTTCAGGTACTCCAACACATCCATGTACTTTCATCTGAACATTTTAATACTACACCTGCCTATGCTTACTCGCTGTCTTTGTAACCTTCTCCACTGCAGAATGCATTTCAGATTGCCTTCTTCATATGGAGTGTGGTAAGCAATTCTACCGTGTTCTTTTTAAAATTTACAGCATGAATTAGGATTTTTTTTTCCACTTCCAGAGAATGATCCTGTGCCCTTTTCCCTGGAAGAAGAAGAATAGACCCTAACTAAGTTTTCCTTATCTTCCAGTATGAATTCACAATAAAGTCCTGCTACCATGCTCACACTGAGGCTATTGTCATCAGGATCACATTGGGGTGAGTATCATTAGCATATAAAAAAACATGAAAATATAACATAGTTGAAGTCTTCTGTATAATCAGGATTTTATAACTCAAAACTTTTCAAGCATTGCTGACAAAATGCACATTGGTACTTTTCAGGGTCCTCATACAGATAGTATGCAGTTATGTGACTCTGCCTCTTTATGCTTTAGTGACACAGGTTAGTATTGAGATTCAAATGCCTTCAAAACTTTCATTACAGTAAGACTTGTTATCTTGGTAATGACACTGTTTCCTGCGATCTTACAGATGGGTTCTAGCATGAGATCAACCGTATTTAACGACCGAGTGGCAGCAGCACTTAAAACCTGGCACCATACAGCCAAAAAGCAAAGCAAACATGGCAGGAATTCTGGGTCGCAAACGCCAATGTCAAGCAGACCCCAAACTCCCTCTTATGGCATGTCGCCTGCTCATCTCCTGCAAAACTACCGCAGCAGCACTGCTCCTGATAGTATCCAGAATTCTCCAAGGCATTCTAATTATGAGATCAATGATCAATGGGATCCTGAAGCAAATTATGTACACGATTATGAGCACAATGAGTCTGTACACCATGAAAGTCCTGATGTCAGGGACCAAGTCCAGGTCATAGAAATTCAAGATTCAAACCCTCTCCAATTGCCTTCAGGGCCAGGCCCCATCCATACTCAGCATGAAATTAACGCTGGCAGTGCTCCCGAATTCACATTTAGGAAGTGATGGCAGGTACAGGATTTATGCCGAAAATGTTGTCTACTTGTCATGTGTTCATTTCTTGTACATGAGAAAATTCATTTCTTGTACATTAGAAAATAGAAAAAACCTATCTGGGCCCGAAAGTGAAGAGTGTAGGAACCTGAAAGCAATACAGGCAGGGATGGTTCATTAGTTTTGCTTCTGTTTTTTTAGACAAGTTGTTTCTACCCGAGTTACCATATATAACCATTTCAAAAACCAGACATCTCGTAGTGGAATTGTATATTATGCTGTAAAATGTGCAGGCACGGCTTGGGCTTTTGATTAAGATGCCTTCTGTTAAAAATTATTTTCTTGACAATCTCATGAGCAGAACATGTATCCAAAGCACTGATTTTGTCCTGTTGAATGCTGTTTTCATGTATTGCGTGATGTATCATAATATGATTTATATTATTCTCTAATAGCTTGAAACATACACACAAGTCCATTCTATCTTCTGTTTGATTTTTATCAAATAGAATAGGGGTGGTGAGACTCGAATTCGTGACCGTTGGGTCAACAAGGCTCTAATATCATGTTAAGGAATCATTTCACCTAAAATCTTAAACTATTAGGTGAGACTTATAATATGATTTATATTATTCTCTGAAAGGGGCAAGGAGCACCTAACATTTGCTAGATAAATCCTTTTTTTTTTATAATCGAGGTGTCCAAGTCAGCTTACGCGCATCACGATTAACTGTTGAACTCACTGAAAATCCTGCAAGTTCAGTGAGCAGGTAAAGCATCGCGAGAATGATATGCATGCATAGTGGGCTCGAACCCCCACCTGCATAAATCCTCACTCTTGTTATTACTGGAGGTTGATGATTCGCTTTATTTGTGCATAAAATGTGTTTTTTTTCTCTATTTTATTGGAGATTCATTTTCAGAGAAGAAAAGATTATCAGCAAAAATTGCTCTTGACTCTGCCCACTTGCTTGTGGTTGTCCTTGAAGATTCCTTCATCCCTTGCATGTATCAGCATAGGGAAGTGGCCCCCTGGCTAAATCCATTACCTTAGTTATGCTTGCCTGGGTTAGAAAAATGATTTTAGTTGAATTGCTCATCGTGGATATCCTGCAATGCCTTTTCTTTTTGAGCAGTGGAAAGAGAGACAAACACCAGGCCTGATGGCTAGAGCACCCAGATGATCTCCGAGTGAAATCGTTTGCTAAAAAGGAAAAACAAAATAATTACCACCAATAGGATGGGTTTTGCATTCGAACTATTTTTATTTTCTATCTCCGTTTTATTATCTAATTAATAAAGTATAATTTAAATTAAAATATGGATGAAGAACCTTGAAATTATATAGAAGTCCTTGATTGAGATTTTTAAAAAGTTTAATGATAAAAATAATAATCTAGAAACATTCTTTCGATTTTCTAACTCTCCCTATTTTATTGCATTCGTAATTATCCATCAACTTTCAGCTTTCAACAGAGCATGTCGTGGCAGGCTGTATGCTATATATACTCTCAGTTCCATTTCAAAAAGATAGTCGAACACTTTCATCACCACGACAGAACTAAATCCCTAACAACAATACTGATGAGAGGTAATCAAAAGTTAAAAAACATAACTTGATTGATTCGCTGATTGCATATCAACCCTTGATTCTGATCATTGCAAGAAGCTGCTTGGTTGATTTTCTCTTCAGTATTATTATTGTAAGAATACATCATGGAGGTTAGGCCATATGAGAAGGTCGGTAACTCGACGCGGCATCGGCGACATGTACCAGCAACTCCTTCGAAGCAACCTGCTGTTCCCCCTAACACAGTTGACACTACCTCCGTTTCACAGAGGTCTCCCTTTCTTGAATTTTCTGTTTGCTTCCTGAGAAACCTTGGATAAAAGAAAAGAAATAACCGTCTGTTAATTTTGACTTTCTTCTTCCGGATCTCTTTGAATTATCAGAAAGATAGAGGCTTTGAATCTGTTAGTATCAGACATGTTGTTTCTTGGGTTTTTGTTTTTTTGGGCAGTGAAATGATATTGATGGGTTCTGTTTGATTGTTGTTGTTTCAGGTTACAGAAGGAATTAATGTCTCTTATGGTGTGTAAAAACCCTTTCTTTTCCATTTCTTGCCTGTAAAAAATCATCAACTTTTTGTGTATAATCGGGCCATCAGTCTTCATTTTATCCACTGAATTAGAGCTGCTGCACTATATGGTGGACAGTTGCATTGTGTTTTTGGTAATGGCAATGGCTATATTGGGAAGAAATCCCTCTGAGTGGGGTTAGAAAGGGTTTATATTACACCCACAATTGCTGAAATCATAATCGAGTCCTGGTTTTTACCGTATCAATTGATGATTTCCTGGACTTATCTTGCATTGTTTCTGCAGATGATTGGAGGAGATATTGGAGTGTCAGCTTTTCCTGAAGGCGAGAGCATTTTCGCATGGATCGGCACCATTGCGGGTGGAAAGGGAACTGCCTGCGAGGGATTATCGTACAAGCTTTCCCTACGTTTCCCTCTAGATTACCCTTTCAAACCGCCCCAGGTCAAATTTGAGACTATTTGCTTCCATCCAAATGTCGATCAATTCGGGAACATATGCCTTGATATTCTTCAGGTATCAATCAATTTGCAGTGACAATATTTTTCTTCAAACTTTGTGCTTGTGGAGTTAAAAGGATGCAGGAGATGGCAGTTGTTAAAATGATATTGAGATTAGGTGAAACCAATTTATTAGAAGAAGCTCGAACCCGCTGATATTGCCAAGGATCTAGTCCTTGTCCACACGACAATGAAATTTGTTGCCATATTTTTATCTCTCTCTCTCATATGACTAATGAAGTCCTCTTCTCTATTTGTCTCCATAGGATAAGTGGTCTTCAGCTTATGATTGCAGAACCCTTCTTTATTCCATTCAAAGCCTATTGGGAGGTGTGGTCGGAGCTGCGTGCTTGTTTAAACTAGCCCGTATTTCCTGTTTTTGCCTAACTATCTAGTTCTTTCACGCAGAACCCAACCCGGATTGTCCTTTGAACAGCTATGCTGCCGAACTCTGCAATAACAAGGTCGGTCAGATATCCCATCTTCATGTCTAAGATGATTTTCTTTTGTCCAGACATGAAAAGGAACTGCTATGAATAAGCTCGAGCTTCTGTTTAGATCTTCTTCTATATGTGTGACATCCACAATATTGAAATCATGAGATTTATTGTCGTTGTTCTTGGACCACCACCAGATATAGCCTTATTTTGTGTTCATCATTATGTATCCATGAGAATTCTTGGAACTTGGTCTAGGGCAACAGAAAATACATGTCTTCATTATCCGTTCCGAGGATTTACTGAGTTTTTGTTTTGAATTTTTCTTTAAGAGAGGGGCCATTCTACTCTCCCACCTTGCAATGACCTGAAGAGCTGTCTCTTGTCACAGATTACAAAAGGAAGGTCCACAGACAGTATCATGCAGGAGAAGCAGTCGAGAGCTGAGCTGTGAGTCCTGTCAAAATGCTACACTTCACGCTGTTGCTCTTTATAGCATAATTGTCAATACCGTCAGCATAATTGTCAATACCGTCCGGTCGCTGTTCTAGTTTTTTAATTAGCATAATTGTCAATACCGTCCGGTCGCTGTTCTAGTTTTTTAATTAGAACGGAACGTTCCAGTTTTGGAGTGTTCTGGCGTGCCGTTTCGGTGTTGTTACTGTTCATATATAATTAATTTTATACATGTATATATATATGAAAAAAATAAAATATTAATTTAACAAGCATAATTAAAATTTGAATTCTTCTTTATTTAAAATATTTTGGTGATTTTAAATTATTTTGATGTATAAATATCAAAAATAATTTTTAAAAAATAAAAAAATAGATTTTGAACCCGGAACGACACGCCCGGAACGGAACCGAGACATTCTTGCCGGAATTTGACCGGAATTAAATCCGAGACAAAAACAACGCCGTTTTGTCTCGGTTTTTTGAACGGAACGGCCAGAACAAAATCAATAACTATGCTTTATAGGTTTAGGGGAAGAGTCTGGAGGCAGTTTGGATACTTGTAGGACCTCTTGACGAACGAACATCCTCTCGTGCACAAAACTTTAAATCTCGTATCATTTGTCATCTGAAATAAAGTCAACAAAGTTGCTATTTTGGTTTTTATATGTATAAGCAGTTGGGTTATTTCCGGTTGTGATTCTTACTCTCTACGCTTGGTTTGGCGCTTTATCGTTCTTGTCTTGGATCAAATCATCAAAGGGTTGAATAAATTGGCTGGGCTTAAATTAAATTTTTATAAACAGTCATGGAATCCCATCTTCACCACCAGATTATATACATGATTAAGTGAACGAAGATTAAATAAGAGGTAGAAGCAAATCAATCCTTATTCGAACAACAATCAGGAACGGCAGGTGCTTTGCAGATGGGGCACATATTCTTCATTGACAACCACTTCTTGATGCAGCCGACGTGATAAACATGTCCACAGTTCTGTATCGTTCCCACTTTATCCATGCTCCTGTACTCTTCCTGCCAATTGCAATTGCCATCAAGGCGCAAAATGTTATAAGATACGGAAACAGATCAGTTCACATAGGAATCCTTTTAATTATACTTCCAGAGGAGGACATTTACACCACTCAAGATCATGAATCGTACAATAGTTCTTGTTATGATTAAGATACCTTTACCTTTTTTTTTTAAGGTTTATTCAGATGCAAACTAATCACCATTTATGCAACTATTACTTACAAGGCAGATAGCACAGGAAGTTTCTTCCTGTGCTTTGTCTGAAGAACGGCATGTTGTCTCCGTCAAGCACTTTGAAAACACATCTTCAGGCAATCCCGTGTTGACACTCCCTATCCTTTCTCCTAGAGCAATTAGTTCCTGTCCAGGTGACATAACAGATAGATAGTTTTAATTGGGGAGAAACAAGAAAACTGCCAGTCAAAGAAGTCAACTCCTGAAAATACTAGCCTCATAACTCATGTTGTCAACATCCAGTCTCATGTCCCTGTATTGATCGAATAAATTTCTGGAGCCATATAAATACGAGTGATCTAACATCATGAGAGCCTGCAAACGTAAAATAAATATGTGAGCATGTCAACTGTATCAGAACCATCACATATAATCCCTAAAGGTAAACACCAATTAAGCAGAAGTCAAATTCTTGTTTTGAGAAGAAATGTGCACAATGCATAGAGCTGAAAGAAAAATGTTGTCTATGGCTCCTTTAGAAAGCTAAGAGGCATCCTGCACCTTAAGCATTTTTTGCACTGGCCACCTCTTATGACTAGCACTCTCTCTCTCTTGATTACAACGTGTAAAATCATACCACCCCACCCCAAACACACATGATGTGCACGCGCGCACAACAAAAAAAAGGGAAAGAAAAGTAAAGAACACAGAATGAAATTCTAGCCCCGACCATTAAACAAGTCATGATTGATTACCACGCACCTCAGATCCTATTCTATCACGCGCATCCACCACATTAGAAAGTGACTGGAATCTCTCAATAGATATCCTTGACCTTCCTTCTCTATGATTGCTGTGCCAACCTCCAGATGAAGGTGGTCTTGGATATCTGGAATTATGGGTTTCTGAAAGAAAATGCTGGCCATTTTCAGCAGCAGCAGCTTCTGGTCTGAAATGAGAGGAATTTATATCGGCCCGACGTGTAGGTAGAGCTCTTCGAGAATAACTGTTCTGACCCTCCCTTGAAGCCTGGGCATGAAAACCATGAAGATGCCGTGGTGGTGCAACAGGATTTCTGCTTAAGATGGAATCATGGTTGTACCGACGAGTATCAGTAGGATTCCCTCCAGCATAATGCTGATGCATCTCATGGCTCAAGGAATTATTTTCTGCAACTGTAAATTATAAATTACACTTACCTACGAATTTGGGGAAAACTAAGTGTAGATGCTAGAAAGCAATCTATTAAACTGACCTGAAGTATGAAACCTCCCATGTGCAGGAGGTGGAACACCAATTTGGTTGTGCTCATAAGCAGTTCTGTCAGCAACATCCACTGGCCCCAGATGGTTTCGGAGATGAGATGTTGAAGAAAAAGGATGGGACGTGTAACTCGGTAAATGGGTTCTCCTTGGGTTGGGCTCCAAATCAAGTCTCGACCTGCTCCTCACATTCCTTGGAGGATCTTCACCCCCAATTGACAGGCTGCTACCCATATAGGGAGGTAAAGCAGAGGAGTCTGGAAAGTAATTTCTATATTCTGAAGTTGGTTTCTCATGGTGAAGTTCAAAAGAATTGGAGGAACTTCCTGCACTGTACATACTGCTGGTGCCACCTCTTTCCCACGAGGTAGAAACACCAGGGCTTTTTCTTTTGAAAGGCCCTCTTCCAGCATTCATTGCATGATCAAGCACACCACCCTCACCTTCATGAATACCATGCCTGTTGTGGTGATTAGAATGAGCATGGGTTGCATTGAGCTCTGGAGGAGGATACAAGCTTCCACCAGTTGGACAGTGTGGGAATACATCATGTGGGGGGGCAGAAAGGGGAGCATGAACTTGCAGACCTTCTGACCTGAAATATGTAGAGGAATGCTCAACAACTCCATTTTCCAGGTTCTGTCGAGAGGCACAGTTGGGACCATCTATTGCAGAAGGATTGATAGGATGAGAAAAGGAACCGTTTTCTTGAGAAGCAGCCCTTCCTGCAACAACGTTGTTCAGAACTTAAATAGCTTTCAAGGCAAGGCTAAGTTATGATGTAAGCAGTTGCCAGATAAAAGAGCAATAACTGTTCCCTAAACACCTAAAAGGGTTTGAACTCCCAGGTAAAACACAATGGACAGCTTCACTTAATTTTACACTTGACATCAATGTTTATTCAAATTCCACCAATATTCTTGATGGAAGAAAACAAGGCGTGTTGTTTCAATTGGGACTGAATTAAAAAAAAAAAAAAACTATAATCTTCATACTGCACCAGGAAGTGTAGCATATCTTTAAATGTAGCTATTTTCCTAGATAAAGATTAAAAAATACCCATAATCTTCATACTGCACCTGGTAGTGTAGCTTATCTTTAAATGTAGCTATTTTCATAATTAAGATTACTAAAGCCAATGCATTAATGAAAATTTCCCCTTGGCATAATCATTAATAGACCCTTGATCTGCATCCCACCGACAATCTATACAAAAGTTGGAATCTTTATTGAATAAACATAAAATGAAGTAAAATACCCACATACTAGCTGACAGAGGCATTTTTACTGAATTCCATAAAACAAAGTAAAATACCCATATGAACGTAGGACTGTCCAGAAGCTGGATGGCCATGGCTCCAATCCTGCTCCGTCTCAAAAAATTGAGAAGTGTTGAACATTTGTCTATGTCCCATGGCCTCTTACAGCAGAAGATAATTTAAGTTCTGGATTCAGAACCAGCCTACATAAAAGTCGTCTACAATTATCAGAGCAATTCTGAATGTACAAGTATGTATGCAATTATACATCAGTTTCTACATGTCATCTTAGCTTTGCCTCTGAAATTTGATTAACTAAAGACGATCAAACTTAGATATATTATATACCTACTATGCCAGAAAGCCCAAGCCCTTGAAACAAGAATGCTTGAAAACATGGTTGAGGAAACGACTAAATGACAGTTATAGTATTCATTTGAATTTCTTCAGCAAATGACTAAATGACATTTATAGTATTCATTTGGAATTCTTCAGCAAAGTTGTTTGTTACAAAGACAGATAAACAGAAGTCAAAATATCATCACAATCAACAGGATTTTAGCAATTCATAAAAGCTCTATCCATTTGATCCAAGTACCAATTTCCTGTTAAATCAAGAAAAAGTATGCTGATGAGTTCATCATGCCAAGCGATTAACCACAAAAACTAAATCCCCTCACAAAGGAAAGAGAGGAAAGAAAAGAAAAAAAAAGAACCCTATAAATCTACACTTTCACACAAGCAACTCCTAAAATGAAGTGCAAAATAGGGTCAAATTATAATAATCAAGCTTTAGGAACCAAAGGAGACTAGATTGAAATGACAACCGATATGAAAAACATGCTGTCTCAAATTTGGGAAACATTCTTCAAAAACAGATTTTATAGTTTTTCAATTTTGAATAATTTGCCGAGTTTCAATAGGTTATATTTCTATGATTTTTACCATCAGGAATTGTGTTCTGATAAAAATAAATGAATGAATAAATAAATAATAAAACACAACATTTCCACAAAGCAAACAAAGTATTGTTCTAAAGTCAACAAGCCAAGAGAGAAAAACAGAGTTGTGGAAGGTAATTTATGAAAATATAATCTCATCCAGAGCAACAAAGAAAAAAAAGGGTAATGATGAACTAAAACCTCCAATGGTCTGAGAAAACAGAAATCATACTAACAAATTCAAGAAAATGAACTTCTACCGATCCCCTACTGCCATGAAAAAAATAACAATAAAAATAGGAACAACTAGTTCATTCTGTCTTAATGCCTCTTAAATAAGCAGGCTCACAAAGTATACATTGTTCCTGGGACAAAATTCCTATGGAAAACACAGAAAATTCCAAGAAAAAATGACAGAACAATAATAATTAGAAGAAGGGAAAATAAGGCCCCCCGTATGTCTTACATCATCAAGGAGACAAAAATGTTTGGATAAAAAACATTGTTACATACATCCAGATTCTGTCTTTATATGCTAACACAACTATTATTCAAAGTCCAATTGTGACACTCTCTCCGTAGATAGGGGATTCTACAGGCAATGTACTAGCCCATCTTCATCCCTAGTAGCAGATTAGCAAATTTGCTGTAGTTAAAAAACAGATAAGTAAAACTTCACCCTTCAAAGGACTTAACTGAAAACTCCTTAACAGTACTCAACGAATAGCCTTTACTGCTTGCTAAGGAAATACTACTGATTGCTTTGGATTGGAAAAATTATGCGAAGGCTGCAACAACCCAGAAGCACCACAGTATTATCTTGACAGCATATTGATAATGGCATCACACCAGCCATATAACGGAAGCGAACATCTAAAGGAGCACATAGAATAACATCCCCTCAGAACTGTAATGTGTCCCACAATGCCGCCGCAATCAAATAATGTTTCAGATACCTGAGACAATATCATTTTTCCAAACATTTATGAGGAACTAGGGCCACTCATTTCACACTTTTTCTATCACTCTAGCATTTCAATGGAGATTCTCAACATCCAGGAAACAACCATCATTCTCACAATCCTGACAAGTTATATCTTCCATACTAGCAGCAGAATTCCACTATGAAATGAACTACTCTTCATCAAGAAAGTCTCTGCAACAATGCCTCCAGAAACTTCTTTAAACACAAAACTATCACCATAAGGAACATGAACTTGATGATCTCTTTTTTTGGTAAGAGCCTCAAAAGGTGAGCCACTCTAAATAAACATCACATTGTGAAAGATAGTCACCTCAGTGGTGTGAAATTACTATCACTTCAAGAAAATCCCAAGAGCCCTCTCATTTTTCAATGTAGTGACCTAAAATGCTCACTCCATCCACACTAGTTGTACTTGGGACGGAAACTAACTCTAAGCTCACAACATCGTCAGATGAAACTGCACTATACAAGATTAATTGGAGTTCTTCAGGCCTTCAATAATAAGGCAAATTTGTAGTTATCCCCAATGTGAAAGAGACTATAACCCTCAAATCAGAGTAATACATCTAAGAGGCCCCACAGTTCGATCTCCCAGGACAAGGATTCAATTCTAGCACATTATTGCAGCTGCATGTATTCATGAAATTTATATGAAATACAGGAATTCAAATATGAAAATCCCCTTCAAGTGATCAATGAGTCCAAAAGTGCCTGCAAGGCAATACCAGTTGCACTTTAGATCAATACTTATAACAGCAAAAGATAAACTTCCTATATACCAAATTGCAGAAATCTTTTGGAATTTAGATGTCTGTGACTAGTGATTTTAATTGAAGAACCCATGGAGGTACATATAAGAAGAGCTGCAGCAGAGGGTTCCGGATGTTTCGAGGCTCTACTTAGGATACCTTAAACCTCATAGAAATGCTATGAGATTTAGTGACTCTATGGACAGGGTGCATAAAGTTTATGGATGCTTCAAGACTGGAGATTGTTTGGCCAAACAGAAATGCTTTAAGGAATGTGGAGAGAGAGGGATCCTCTGGAGACCAGTTTCTTGCTCACCTGTACCTGATGATAAATAAAAAACAGATATATAAAGCATCAATTAACCTGCATTCGCTGGCCACCTATACCTATAGGAGGGTGGAGAAACCCAGAGCAAGGCAAAAACATTGTTATTCTTTTGATTATTAAGAGTGTAGAAATGGGAAAAGCACCAAAGAGGTGCCGCCTACCCATAGGACGGTACAATTTTATTAGCTCCATTACATCTTCATTGAGCCCTTGGATTGGTAAAAGAGAAATAAACTGAGAAAGTAGCAGCAAGAAGCTTCACTAAGGTTATGAATATAAAAAATTATGTACGAAACTAGATAACTCAGATGTAACAAAGCACTTTCATGCACCAGATCCTAAATCCAACAACAAAAGACTTCTCTAAGATATTTAAAATTTAAAACATCATCCTTCTGCATGAAAACTTCCACATAAGTTAATATACACGAATTCCTTTGAGAAGATGAACTATTGCAGAACTCATGCCCACTTTCATCACTTAAGCCTTCCTCTCACTGAAGCGAATGATTACAACAATATCAAACACCAAGGGGGGGGAAAGGAACAGGATTGATTGAAAAGAAGAAAGATATGACTTCACATAGTTAAACATTAGGAAAAACAGCTTCTCCAACAGAAGCAGGCCCATAATATTTCCTCCAAAGCCTCTTTAGAAAAAACTTTAATATCTGCTTCCTGGGTTGCCTTGATATTTTTATTTGATAAGACCGCCGAATGCAAAGAATATTCTGTTCCCATCCTCCAGATGAAAAAAAAAATCTAGGATAAAGTTCAATTCAGAGCAACAAAGCCGGGAAGAGTAGAACCCAATTGATAACATGATTGCTAAATATTTTTATAATTTTTCTTCTTGAATACATAGGTAAACAGAGTGGCCACAAGGTCCAAAATCCAGTCAAAATCCCAAATACAATCTTCTTCATCACATTCGATGGCATGGTACGTGACGGTTTTAATTCTAATGTTTACTGTGTTCAAATAATTGGCAAATTACCTGAGATGATACCTCAAGATGTTATGTACCGAACAAATTTTCCTGATCTGGGAGCTTGATGCCTTCTCATTTCAAAACACGTCGAAGAATTTCTTCCAAATTATATAGAATTTCTAGTTTTTTTCCTTCCGAAACTTTCTAGGTCTTCTACATTCACTTTATTTAGTCAATGGGTGATCTTTACGACAACTTCAACATTTAGATTTATGATATTAAAATTAGTACTCCATGCTTATTGGTTTCCCATCCTTGTCAATACAATTATGATCTTTATCAGAGACATGAAACATTCTGTTTAACAAACTGTATGTGAGGATAGGAGACAGTAGACAAGAAATGCAATAATGAGCATTGAATAATGATCCATCCAATGCATGGCATCATATGAAAATTGAGAAAGAATAAGAGACAAAAGATAAGAAATGCAATTAATGGGCATTGACTATTACTCCCTCCAATGCATTACATCATATGAAAATTGGGAAAGAATAATAGTTCCCTACTGCCTTGGTATTGCAGCAACAGCCACTGCTGCCTGGAAATAATTGTAAGTGATCCTTCTCTTTCCAATAACACTAATATAAGTACATTTGTTGCCTGTTTATTCTTATGTAGAAACAGCACATGCTGCCATGCAAACATCAAATCATTATCCATCAGTAAATTCATAATAAGATTGCAACATTGATGAGCAAAAACCTACAAAGTTAATGTGTGGTGCAAATCATTGGCATGGAATAAATAGCTTTCCAGCTAAACCAACAAACATACATACTAACAAGCGAAAAGTAAGTCCAGAAAGTGCCATACCCTTGTATATTTTCCCAGGCTAAGAGGTCTTCGAGCCTGGAACTCGCAATTAAACCTACCAATTGTCAATGATAGAAACCCCTGAACTTTTAAACTCACGAACTGAGCTTGATTTTCGAGGATGGGACCCCGCACTAGTTTCAATACGACTTGGTTCCGTGCCTAATTTAAGCAATCGTGACCCTAAGATTAGCTCTAAAATCTAAATTCAAGGTGATTATGTAAGAAAACACATCATCTACCAACACAACACCTGATCAGCACATTAATTGCCACACCAACTACTAAAAAATAAATAAATAAACGCACGCACACTAATCGTATACGAAGATACCCTAATTTAAATCCAAAAAAGCAGGCAAAAATACAATTCCTGGGCAAAAAGAAAGAAAAGAGCAAAACATCCAGAAAGCGAGAAAAAAACACGGTTATAAGAAAATCTACCAAAAAAAGTAATCAACGCAATAATTTAAATTGGAAGAGGATCGTTTAATTCAAAACAACTAAAAAAATCAGAGGAAATCAGAGGTTAATCAACGGAGACTGATCAAAAAGAAAAGGAAACCAGGAGAGATTTGGCCGGAGAAAGTACCTGAGACGTTTGTTGTGAAGTTGACTACGGGGATCAGACGGTGGAGAGAAAGGGAAAAGACAATTACAGATGTCCTTTTGTAGAGATGATTGAAGCCTTTGTTTGGTAAAGGGGACCAGGGGAGAGGGAGAGGGAGAGTTGTGTGTTGAATTGTAAGCTAGCATGGATTATAGAATAAGGCAGTTATATATATTAATATTACTGTGGCATGTGATGTAAGGTGTGCTAACTTCTTTTTTTGCCTTGTCAATTTATTAAATTTTCACTTTTGCTCTTGTAATTTTAAAAGTAATGCATCTTATCCTAAAATATCCATCTAATGAACTTTTTTTTGTGTTCACAGTATTAATTAGGGGTGAAAATTTAAAAAATTCAGAAGATTGGATTAGGGGTGTCATTTGGCATCGTGGATGGTATTGAAATTTTTTGAAAAGTTACAAGGATGTGATTGGAAAATATAAAGGCAGAAGTTGAATACTGGTAAATTTAGGGGCCAAGAATTGAAGTTCACCTTTTTAAAAAAAACGTTGCTTACTAATATGATAGAAAATACGTTAGAGATATCTTTCAAAGGTTTTTAATATAGAGGTTGCTCGCATGACACGTAAGTCTGGGGCGATGCGCTGTAATTACAGGTGGACCGCAAACACTGTACTTTGCTGGTTCGTTTCGTTCCCCTTTTTTTTTAATAACTTTCACAACTAATTATAACAAGTAAGAAGTTTAGTTGAAGAGTCTGTTGAGTTTGATTAAATTGGGAGGGTATTTGAGGAATTAAGGGAGAGCAATTGTGACTACCGTGGCCACAAACCCAAGGAACCCTCGCCAAGCTGAATTGCATGCGCAGCAAGGGATACGAGTTTCAACATCAATGAGAGGAAAGAATACCCCTTGAGTTACAGAAGAATTCTCGTGGGACAAGCCAGAATCAACGGGATTGTCAAACGTGGAGGCTTTCCTATTTCAAGGACGTAAAATTAATTAAATTAAAAACATAAAAGCAGAAAGAAAAGGAAAAAAGCAAGCAGGGGGGTTGCTGTACGCAAGAATTAACTCGTCTTATTGTTGCAAGTTTCTTTCTCTGGTCGATCAGGCGTGCAATTGCTTTACCATGTAAATGAATGGGACAGCGAGGACAGGACCAGGGCAAACTTTTAATAGAGAAAATGAAAGCTCAGTTTCATGGGATGCTCAAATAGCTTGCCTGGTTGTCCACGGCAGCTGCAGCGCCTGAAATTTGGTGTTCGCAATTAAAAAATTGGAAGCAATTGAAAATGACTGGCTAATCGGGTCTTCCTAACCAATTCCATTATATTGTTGTATGTTCATGTTTGTAATTAGTTATATTTTTTAAAGTATTTTTTTATTCAGAAATACATTATAATAAATAAAACACTACTTTTAAAAAATTATTCTTAACATCAACATATCAAAATAATTCTAAAACATCATAAAAATTATATAATTTTTTAAAATACAATATCAAACAGGTGTGAATACAAAATTAAAAAAAATCGTACCAAACCTTATTTTTCGAACATGGGAGGCAGTCTACCAAATCTTAAACTGTAATCCAATAATGAACAGTGCCATAGAGTTTCAATACTTGTAAGAAAAAAAATGGGTCCTAACTGGAACAAAAGCCCATCCACCGAAAAACACTTGATGGTCAGATAACTCACCGAGAAAGCAGCCCCCGTCGGCAGATAAAAAAAATTCATCTATTTCTGCAAAGCCATCCCAGGGATAGTTCTTCAGTATTTCCGCTCTATATGTGTCGAAGGTAAGAACATTCATTGTCAGATAAAAAAAGAAAAGGATATAGGAATGATTTTACACTAGAAGTATGACAATTGACAGAAATATGCACGAACAAAACTTTAACATAGAAACCAGCCACAAAGACTTCTTGCCAAGTACTGCACAAACTCTGAAGTGGTCATAAAAGATACAACTTCGCATTTGTTGTTTATGTTTGAAAGTGGAGTCGACCAATCAAACATTCTCCGAGGCATCCTTTTTCAACTCTTCAGCACTCTGTGCAGCGGCCAACCTCTCAGCTGTCAATCTCTCTTCCAGTGCTCTAGCTCCCCTTTCTCTGCAAGGAGAAGATTGATCAGAAACAATAACTTTTTTGCAAACGGAAAAAAATTAATTACCATGACTATATGCTTGATATTACAAGTCATCGAAGGTGTTCAGGACTTTGTATCGCTGTTTAATTATTCCTTTGGGTTCATTTTTCTATTTAAAAAAAAAATCGCATATTACATTTCTGCTGTTACAATGATACCAACACACGTGAGCCTAGAATTTCACAGCAGACCATTTTGAAGTTGTGCTCAAATAAATTGGGATGATCTCACAATAGCCTAGTATATGAAAGGGACACGTATCTTATCCAAAGTTTTAAATTGAGTGGATAAACTTACCTCCTCCTAGATGCCTCGATGGGATCAGAACCAGGTAATGAAGCACCTCCCAAGGTGTACCCGTGGGCTTCAGTGGAAGTTTCAAATCTACCACAAAGCATCCGATGGAATATTGATGCAATAGGATCAATTACTGGCCTGAAAGAAGATAGAGACAGATGGAAGCACATAAACAAACATAGATTCATGGACTAAAAACCTAAAGTATTAAAAGAAATAGAGAAAACACCTGAGGAATTCAGGGAAGAAGGATGAGAAAGCAAAATCAACACTTGGATCACCCCTTAGTTTTGTTTCTGGTTTCCTCTGAAAGTATCTCAAGTAGATCCAGCTCATATAAGTGCCAAATATTAGGGTTGGAAGATATTTTGCTGACTCTGCAGTAAAGAAGCTTATGGCAATAGCTATCAAGAGCATAAGAGACGGGAACCACTGCATGGTATTTGAAACAGCACCAAAAAGAATGTATGAGACATCCTTTCAACTTGCAAAACAAATCATCAAGTAATACAAAAGGCAAGAGGTGAATTAAGCAACACCATTGTACAGGTCTATACCTTTGCCTTTATTCTCAATAGAGAAAGCTCTTGGTCAGGTATAATTTGCTTGGTACCAACCAAGAAACCTGCCAGGATCCCTTGGAAGCCAGAAACAGGCATATAACTACCAGATAGAACAAAGCAAATCAGTACAATGGTAATAAAAGAGTAGCACAAGCAACGGAAAAAAAAAAAAACATTTAGGAAGCAAATGCTTACAGGTAATTTTCCTGTCTTGTTATGTAGTACAAGCTAATCGCGGTAATGAAAACACAGACAGAGATAAGAAAGTTGACTATGAAAATGAACTTCAAGAATTCTTTAGAACCCCATACTGGCTCAAGAAGCTTTCCCATGATGAGGAGGCATAAAGTGCTTGCAACCACCTACAGAAGAATTTAATAATATGTGGAATGTTATGAAGGAAATATAAAACCATGACGCAGTTTAGGCAAAACCAAAACAAAGAATAGCATTATCAACAGACGAACTACATACTCCATATATTGATTGTTCAATGTAACCGGCTGTTATGAGGTTCCATGCAAAAGGAATCGTCCTGCAAAACAAGATTTCTGGTAAGGAATAAATTTCCACGTCATTGAAATGAAGATCATACCTATAAAGCATAGTGCATGAATGATATCAATCTTGACAACCTAGAACAGGGGGTAATCAAGTATAGTGATTCCATTGCTGTCTCCATCTCCGATACCCTATACTAGTAATTATTTTTTCTTTGGCTGTATTTCTTCATTGATATTCACTAATTTTAAGAGAAAATTGCATCTGATCAGCTGTTCATCATCCCATGGTACAGCCATACCGACCACAAGGATGTGATTACCAATAAATGCAGGCAATTACACCAAAAGAAGCAGGTTATAAAGCATCATGCAAATTTCTATATCCTGTGTTCTAAAAAGCAAGATCATGGAGACATGCGTGTAAGACGCCCATTTTAAAGGCTCTGTTGTCCATAGTGATTAGCATTGGTAGCGCACCGTGATCAGTATTTGACTTGCAGCAGTGGTCCATCCCATTGTTTTTATGATTTTTAAGTAGTTATAAAAAACTATACTCATAATCAATTATCCAGTCAAATTCTAAACTATAGTGTTTGACTAAAAACAAATCTCGCAAAGATCCAGCTCGCCAGACAACGCACCCCACTCTTTCAAGCTGCTTCCTCCAGGACTAGGAACAAGAAAAAAAAATTCAGCAAATCAACATTGAAATAATCAAGAAAGGTATGTGCAAGTCCATGGATCTAACAGGATTCAATTGGTAACTCTTTTTAACTCCTCAAGTATACGCTACAAATCTTTAAGTGCGTGTTATTGCTTCTAGTACTGCCTGCATCCGGTTACCATTTCCGGATCCTTAACCATCTCTGGTCAAAAACATGTTATTACTAAACACTGTTTTTTTTTTCATTTTAATCTACTGATTGCAATATGAATAACAAAACCGCAAGGAGTTCAAGAACTGAAAAGTTCGTTACTTGGCAGGAATAAGAGCAAGATAATTAACAGCGGAGGGCAAGATCTGAACAACAATGTGACCAGCGACGAGAACCACCGCGAGACCTTTGCATAGCTTCGTGAATCCTGTAAACAAGCTCGCACCCTGCCATTAGAAAACAGTAAGGTTAATCAGGTCGAGTTGCGGTGAGAAACAGGGAAAATTTAAGAGAGGAGGGGAGGAGATTACTCCGAGAATGGGTGGAGAGCTCATAATGCAGATATTAAGGGTTTTGAAAAGGTAACCGTGTGATTTGATGAGAAATGGAACAGGTAGATGATCTGGTGATGATTTGGGGTCTCTGACTTTGCTTGATGATGAAGAAGAAAGGGAGTTTCAACCTATCTTAAGCCCGGGTTTTTAGATCAGAAACTGGGCTTATATTGGTTCTCAAAACGACTTGCCGTTTTTACTCCTTATGCTCTCAAACCACTGTACTGGATTTTAGCTGTTAAATTCGTTCCGGCGCCTGGGGATCTCGTTTCACGAAGTTCACCTCGTTAAATTTTGAGTACAGTCAATGCATGATCGGTTGATTTGGCTATGCAAATCTTCTTTTTTTTTTTGGTCTAAAATAATTTTGTTTTTTTATTATAATTTAAAACTATATTGTTTTAGATATATTCAAGTTTTAGATCGGATAAAATCTTGAATTTGATACAATAACTCTGTTTTTTTTCTTTACTGATGTGTTTTGATAAATAATTTATTGTTTAGATTTAAATCTAAATTTTTTATTTAAACAAAAACTTCATGAATGTTTGTGTTGCTATTTTTTTTTAATATGTTCGAGATTTGTTTTTTTTTTTCTGTTTGTTTACGTGACAAACGCCACATTTCAAACTGCAATTTACAATAAAAGCATCATTTTAACTATTTTTATTTAAATTAATATACCATATAAACAGCCAGTCTTATATAAAAGATAAAAATAATAATATACCGTATAAACAACTAATTTCGTATAAATGATTTTATTATAATCAACTCGTAAGTTAAGCCACCCTAGAGCCCTAAAAGGTCAACATTATTTGAAAATATGATTGATGTTATTTCAAAAAAAAAAATTGTTTAAAAATATATTAAAATAATATTTTCAAAACTTATAAAATTTATTGAAATACATACTAAGTTAATCCAAACATCATTAATAATAATAAAAAAAAAATGAGCCTTTGCACAACTTGAAGTTACTATACCATAGAATAATACGTGAAAAGATGCGGCAGTTTTCCCATCCACATCATAAATTTTAATGTGTCATGACCAGTTACCAAAAAAAGGGCCCACATGGCTCGAAAATAATCCGTGATATTTTCAGTCAGTGTGGAATTCAGAAGCGACCTTCCATGTATCAGACCACACAAGCTCCTGGCCTCTTGCACATCTAAATGTTACATATTTCAAATGCATTGACTATATACATTTCTTATTTTGTACATACCTTCCTCCTCCTCTGTCTGCCACGAGTCATTGATTGACCTCATGTTGTCCAGAATTTGACGATGCCATCTTTGATGATGCCCACTATTTGCAGTACAAAGAATTTTGTCACCATCTTCTTGAAACCCATCTCACTGGAGTCGGGGCAAGCACCAAAGGTGGACTCATACCTTGATGCCATAAAATCCGACTTAAGCCAAAAGTACTTGGTTTTCCTATTAGCATTATACGCCAAGAGTACCTACCTAATTTCCCGCTCTCCTCCAAACAATTACAGTCAAGGGGGGTGCTTGCATTAAATCTTCTTCTTCTGAAAAGGATTGCTAGGGCTGAATACCGATTTCATGCACTAATTGCCACTCTTGGGAGCAAGCGAGAAGGGGCCAGTGTAGCCTTGGCCAGCGAGACCAAAACCCGATGACAAGCCCTAACTGAGCCTGTGACAACCATAGCAAATGCAGTCCAGTAGAATTTTAGCATCAAAGCTGGATCTTTCCTTGCAGAATCTAGTATCCTGGAAAAGATCACTTTGAGGCGTCGATCTCTAAATATGGACTGATAATCATAAACCGGTACAGATAGCCTGGAAGATGGACTCAGCTCTCTGTTGTCAGCCTCACTGGTCCATCTTACCTGGGAACTGTACTGGGTTGCCATAATGCCTCTTCCAAAAGTTTGAGTCATCCATTGATATAGTACATCAGCAATAACCCTGCAAAGCTGCTGTCTGACAAATATTGCCTCCTTGGAAACCATTGCTCGGATTAATGAAGCTCCATTCTGTTTGTTGAAATGCAAAATGAGCCCAGTTCATTGTTAGAAGATAAAATGAGAGACAATGATGCCATGAGCACCAAAAAAACACTATTTATAAAATAAGAGAGTATCTCATGAAAAGGTTCTGGTTCAAAATCACTCACTGCAGTCATTAGAAGTTTCCTAAGCACAATACCATCTCTAGATGGTAAAAGCCTTAGGACTAAGTATGCAGTATCAAAAACACCACTGAACCTATTTGGTAAATAATCAAGTGAACTTTCATTCTTTGATGATATCACCCGATTGAAGGTTTTCCTGCAGAAGTACAAGTATGTATTCATGAATTGGATGATGTCATAATGAAAGAAAGATGGACAATGAAGAGCAATTGCAATCAAAAGTGCCGAATGAGAATGGCAACAATGGGAAGTAATTTACGGTATTTTTGGTTCTCATGAAACGAATATGCTGCATCATGTGAATACCCATAAAACTTACGCTACAAATATATTTCTTGTTTTCCACAAAAGCAAAACTAACAAAAAGAACACAAGAAAATGAAGTCTGTTAATGATTAATATCGGTGAAATGATTTTTTGAATTGTGTCCCACATAATATATCTTAAATAGTAGATAGTATCACATAGGACAACATTTGAGGGATTTCTTGTTGTACCTGGTGGATCCTACTCTTAGGAAAAGAGCAAGCCTCTCCCACCGGAATTCTTTCTCCTTGTTCAAAACCACCTGAATATCAAAAATAGATAAATAGATAAATAGCACATGAAACAGTGGTTCAGATACAATCCGAAATTTTCTACAGAGCCGATTTCAGCATTCTGTGTAGTAAAGGATGTCTTATTAAGTCACAAGGAAGTATTCTGTGACCCAGAGACAGCTAACAGGCCAACATTATTAAGTCACAGAGAAATTTGCACGAGAAGTTTATTTTTGAAAGCATGTGCCCAGCAAATGTAGAGCATTGAGTGACAGAAGAATATCCCTGAAGCTAGTCTTTTGGGAAACAGCCTTTAACTTCCCATTCGAATCACTTGTATACCTCAAAACTAACTACTAATTTAAAGTTTCTCTTTCACATTCTAGATAGCTCACATGAACTGTAACATTCAACAAAGAAATCAATAATTATCAAGGTGAGACAGAGACTACAAAAGTAGTTCAGTATATCATAATAATACCAGATGCAGAATTTTCCTCGTTTCAGCAGAATTTTCAGTGAGAAGTTTCTGAACGACATATGGGTATGCAGCTTCAAATGTCTTAAAGTTTGGATCTGCAGCTACTGCCAAACCTGAGAAAGTAAAATCAAAGCAATTGGCAGTTGTTGCTATTATCAGGATGAGAAATGAGAGAAACAAATTTAGTTATTGTCAGACCCTAAGACGGTTGGCTTTCAATTAAGATCATTTTACTGTTAGCAGGACAAAACTGAATACCCCATCCTGTGCAAGAGTTAGAGCTAGAAACTTCGAATGTGTTACAGAACATCTGCCAGAGAACCAAGCATCTTTTATTGATTAAAATACTACAATGTGGCAAATAAATCTGAATTCTTCTTGAGAACCAGCTCCTTGTTGACAAGATTTTATTATGCCTCTTTAAAGTTCACGTGGCATGACAAAAGCATAGGCATGCACATGCACACATTTAAACACAAATGTAATATTATTTGAGAAATGAAAAATGAAATGAATCTTATAAAAGAAGAGGATGGACCCAACCTCCACAAACTCTAATTATTAATTACTAGATAGCATATCCAAGCCATGAACAAATTGTTTGCCAGAGCTTGAACTGCCAAAGGTCACCCAAAAGTTAATTCAGGCCTATTTACAGAAAAAAGAAATTCCCCAGTTGCTAAAATATAGAAACTTTTAGTTCAATAATATGTTTCAAAAGAAACTACAACAATGCATTGAAACGGAAGCATAAGATGTGATTCTGAAATATATAGACGGAAGCCGTAAAATATGTCATTCATCAACTTACCTTCTAGGGATGCAAGAGAACGAAGCACAAGGGTAAAGTATGGCGGCATGCGGAAATGATTTTTTATCGCTACAGACAATATTTTTCCCAGAACCTTCAAAATTGTTGTCACAATCAGCCATTTGATTATATCAAACATCCAAATAAAATTTGTACGGCAATGGAATAGAGAAAAATTATGGATAGGTGAAGAACGCAGAAAGAGCTAAAAATTGAAAACAAACCAATCCCATAGAAGTTAGGGAGCGATTTTTATTTAGTTGGTGCTGAATATTGATTATAATGGACAGTGAATAGCCAGATATACATTGCAGCAGACTAATCTATAATCCTTCAGCATTTAAATTAACAATGAAATATAATATTGAAACGTATTCCTAGTCGGGTAGTAAAATTAAATCCAATCAAATGATCAACACCTATAAATTTTGTACAGGTTCCAGTACTTCTAAAGGGCACATAATTTTGACTATCCTAACCTTCTAATTGTTAGATTCAAAACACTGATCATCTAACAGAATGACCTTGTCTTAAGAACAATCAAGGATTCCAGGCTTGCAGTCACTTTCTATAAATTAGTTACTCCATGGTGGTTCTCATATGCAGTTCTTGCCTTGAGGATATTGGGAAAAGCACGAGTACAGGACTAAAAATTACTTGTGGGAAAGCACAGGAGTACAGGACAACAATAGTCATATGTCCTCAACACATTATCTTACCCGACTGAACTTGACATCTGGTATTCCATCTTTAAATTCCACCTCTCCCAAAGAATTTTCCAGTTCCTGTATTATTAATAGAACAATCAGTGATATCAAAAGGTAGTCCCAGAAGTTGGGCACTTTACAAAATTAATCTGAACTTGATCTTGATAACCCGATGCAAATATGATACCATTGTAATACGCCTGATATTAGTCCCTGGCTTCACAACATCCATGTCAACAAGAGAATGCATAAGGGATGCCCAATCCCCATTTACAATGTGAACTATGGCAGCAAGCATAGCGAACCGATGCTTCTTTTCCATCTGGCAGAGTAATCCAAAATCCAGGAAACTGCCACAGAAATTAGTGGAAGAGGTAATAAAGCCATGAATATAAGGAGAATCAGAGCTTGCTGGAAACTACTTTGTCAAATTTTAACAATTAGATGATGTTTATGTGTCAGGAGGAACATATATTTTGAAGCCACAAACTTAATTATTGATATAATAATCAAATAAAGTTCACCTAGGACAAATTATCTATTCAATGACATGGAAGGCCAAAACCATACCCTATTTGTCCTGATGATATGTATCGTAAGTTTCCTGGATGAGGATCAGCATGCAATAAGCCTGTTTCCAGGAGTTGAACCAATGATGCTTCTATTCCTTTGCTAACCTGTAACAGTTGAAAGTATAGTTTCCCTAGATTTTAACATCGTAAAAAAGGGTTCTAGCAGATTACAAAGCACAGGATAATGGGACAAATGAAAGAGGCAAAGATCAAATCATTATGATCACACACCAAATCAAGGAGACGCCTTTTTGCTTCAAGTTTCTGTCTTTCGGAACATGTGGAACTAGTAGACAGAGAGAGTAAATCAGTTGGACTGTCACCAACAACCCACTCCATTGTCAGAACTCTCTTGCGGCTTAAATCTGGAAATATTTTTGGAGCATACATGAATGAGAATGAGGAATGAGCATCCTGCAGAGAAAATAAATGTAGTAATAAGCAAGAGCATTTTCTCCTAGATATTAACTGGAATCATAATTTTCATGGCTAAATCTGTGCAGCATATCACCCACTATAACCATGTGACTTAAACACAGCTAATTGTTTATGTTATTCACATTTATGTCTCACTCGACAAAGTCATTCATTTTACCGTGTGAAACTCGAAAGAGATTTCTTTTCAAACTTGAAACCACAGTCTACTTTTCCATAATTAAATCTGTCAGAGAAGCTGCTGTTCCATGTCTCGGCATAGATAGGTTGCCTTTCTCTGAGTTTGAAAGGGTATTTAGAGTGATTATATGAGAACGATATCCCACTTTGTTATACTCTTCATTAAAAGTAGGAAGAAAAAAAGAGTTGAGGCCATGTTCTTCCGCTATACACAAAGATACCAGTCTGGACAGCTTGGAAAGATCACACCCTGTCATCAACAATCTAAATTTACAATTTGGATCAATTTCCTATTGAGTCGGTCATCAGCACATTGACTCCCATCCCCAAAACAATACAGAGAGGACATGACCACCAAATTAATTTGTTCAACTGCATAATTTGATTAATGCCGCCAGCACAGTGACAAAAAGTGCAACACTCATGGAACCTCTACTATTTTTCTTTTCTGCTATATATCCAAACTGGGAGCAGTTTAGCTTGAATGGAAAACCTGTGAGTACCAGAAACTTGGAGGCATTGGCAGCCTCTATAGAATAATCCAGCTCCCCAACTAAACCTTTCCCAAGCTCGTCAGCATAGAGGCGAAGGTCACTTTTTCTCTTTGCTATCTTTTGCAACAGGCCCAGCTGAAAACATTTGTAACTACATTATTTGTGAACTATATACAGAGAGAGAGAGAGAGAGAGAGGTAAATTTAGATTAGTACAAACCCCAAGCCGGAGTATATAGATATCACGAACTACGACATGATACAGATTAGGACGCTGAACCTTCAGAGCAACAATACGACCATCATGGGTGCTTCCACGATATACCTAAATGTGTAGCCAGTAATAGCAAGAAACACATTAAGATGTTGAAAATACAAGACTGCGAGCACATTTCTCTATTGTATACTTAGCAGCATCTCTGTCCATGTGGAAGAATAATGAGGCAAAGATCCACCTGACCAAATGATGCTGCAGCCACAGGTTCCTCAGATACATAGCTAAAGAATGATTCAACAGGAGAACCCAATTCTTCCTCAACGATTTTCATAGCCAAGGTCCTGGGAAAAGGGGGTATTTGATCGTGCAGCCCAGAGAGTGCCTGCATTCATAACTCAAAACACAAAGATCTTATTAATTACACATATCAATAATTGAACTTCACAGTGATGGCAACCTACAAGGAGGTCCCCTTGTACAGATGCAAGAATTCATACAAGAAAGCTGTTCACCCAAGATACACTCGACATCACCAGTACCAGCACAAACACACTCTGGACAGCATGAACTCTCAAACCTAAAAGCTTGTCAGGAAATCTTTTCACTAAGCTTTTGACTCCATTTGATGATTTTTCCATATAAAAACAGCATGAGATATTCATCCAGGACACACATTACAAACAGCATAAATACTCAAGTCTAAAGTATTTTATTCAAGGATTGAATTAGTGTGTGCTAAACTTCGAACCTCATTTGACTCCACTTGAGAATTTTGTCACAAAGACAGTAAAATATATTTATAAGGGTCTTGAAGATACAAAGGATATCCATTTGACCAAAAACCACTTAAAAGAAAAATATGACAATACATACAGGGAAAGAAGAGAAATTTCATTCCCGTGAACCAATTCATGACCACACACATGCATAAAAAACCATTTGGAACTGCATATGCATTTTATGTAGACAAAAGATACGCTTAAGAAAATACTAAGGTAGGAAAATTATGTACCATCTTACCTTGGTAATTTCAGAACCAATAATATCCGGCCTTGTGGAAAGAGACTGGCCAACTGCATCAGCAAGCAAAGGCATGTAACTAGCATATTGGTAATCTTGTGACTGCAGGATAGCAATAAATGGCCAGCATATAATTTCAAGAGCATTACAGGAATGAACAAGAAGAAGAAACAAATTAATATAAAGAGTCACAATTACCAAAGAGGACCTGGATTTCTACCATTTGGAATCAGATAAGAATTCTGACCTTTGATAAAAGTGGGACCCAAATTTAGCATTGTTTCTTTTAATACCATCCCCAAATCGTACTCTGAAATGTTCCCATTTACATCCTCATCGGGACTTGATCTTAAAAGCTTTCTCATCCCTGTGGCTCGAATTCTTATAGTTGCAGTAGCAAATGCAGTAAACACCTTCCAGCACGCAAAATAAAAATCGAATAAAAACATATTTCACAGTGAATACTGCTAGAGACTGACATGCTTACTAAATTTACTTTACCAACTACAATGATCAGCAAACAAGTGTTGGAAAGATTGCTAGCATCCCTATTATTAGTCTTTCAAAACCTAAATAGCTGCTTATCCATGTCAGTGATGCTGCAGGCCATTGATTAATCAATCTATAAAATCTAAAAAAGAAAAAACTCAATTGCTACAGATGAATAAACCTTGGCAGATGAGAGAGAGGCATTATACCTCGAGAAGTCGAAAAGCGACAAGATGAGGCCTACAATTGAAGTAATCTGAAACTTGTTGAGGATCATAGGCTTCAGGTAATGGCTTGGACCAAATCTTAGACAAACAATAAAAATAACTAGCATATGATTCCAATGCTTTAAGATCAGCCATCAGCAAATCCAAACCGGTAAGTCCTATTAACACATAACACATACATTCCGCATCAAATTACAACCAAATAAATAAAGTAAGAGCAACTTATAAATAAAATAAAATGCAAATTAACCTGGATATGAAGGTTGAGGCCAGGATTGAGGTTCAATTGGAGGAGAATTGTGATCCTCAAGGTTCCGAAGCCATAAAATATCGTCTAGGGTTTTGGAAACCAGCGGAATTCGAAATGCTTCATTTGCCCAGTCCATTCCATTATTAATTCCTTTTCTGATAAACTCAAAATCCTTGCGCACCGTATCTCCAAAGTGACTGAAATTCCCTACGACACGAACTCCTTGCCGTTTCAAAACCTTTTTCGTCGTCTCCGCTTTGGATTCTCTAAATAGAGCGCGAGTAGGCATCAGCGACGAAGATGACACCGCAACGGTCACAATCGCCATTTTCGATTGCGATTGTGCTAGTAATTTCGGCGGTTTAATACGGATACTGGATTTTTCAGGGTTTAACTGTGAAAAAAAAGGGGAAGATGAAAATGGAAGTGAGATATGGTAACAGAGAGGTGGTGATTAGCAGAGGAGCTCTGTTTTTCTCGTGTTGTATTGATTTGTTGTGTGTGGCTGGGAGTGTGAAAGGTGGCGGTAGTGGAGAGAGGAGATCAGATGTGGTGGTGCTTACTTGGACTACGATGGTTGGTGCGTTGATTGGTTTTTCTACTTTATGGGCGAATAGGAATTGAACGCGTCGCCAATTTATTTAAACGTTGAATGCACCTCTGTTGCCCTGTTTATAAATATCGCTCCCATTCACTGTAATACAAAAGGCTAAACTTGTCAGATTTCCATTGTAACTGTATACAGAGTTCATTGTTGATTGGATAGTGTAATTACTTTTATATTCTTTAGTTCATAAAATTTGGTTACTGTGTTAGGGGGATTTTATGTATTTTTAATGATCTTACACGTTGCTGGTCAAAGGTGTTACATACATTTTAGTTTTTTGATGAACAATTTAATAATTATTTTGCCCATGAATCAGACAAAAAAATAAGCGTATATGACGGGGGCATTAATGGTTTTCCATGACTAGTGAGCAACACAGATACCGAATTACCCACGGAAAAGATAAAAGTTAAAAGTTTGATGCGGAGGTAGCTTGGTATTTTTTTCTATGCGGTTTATCCATTATTACACGGGTTTTGGGGGTGTTTAGATAATTTGATGTTTTTAATTTTTTTTAAAAAACACTGCTAGCACGTTGGCTTGACACGCCGATAATTATTTTTCGCCTTTGCCCTTCATACAGCATGTGCAACGTCTCTCGGTGGTGAAAAATACCCTTTCACCGTCTCACCGGATGCAAACCAGCAACAACAGTTAGTAAAGATAGATGATATTATATCTTATTATGTGAGACACATTGGAAGATAAAAGAAACATGAGGAATAGCACCGCTGATATTGACAGGGAAATAATAAAATCTTTTCTCTCGTTCGAAATATCAATAATATTTCAACAATCTTTTGTTTATTTTTTAGTTGTAAACTTTAATTATTAGGGTGTAAAATTACATTGCAAAGTATAATATCATTATCAATGACAATAAATATGGCGTTAAAGTTTAGATCCCAGAGCATATAGATTTCGACTTAATGAGGTAGAGACTATCTTACGAAGAGAAATCTACTTTCAACTTTAGAAAATACTAATGGATAAAAAAATGACTTAGAAAAAAAAATCACAACAATACAACTTATCTCAGCCAGGGTGCATTGGGGGTGATGCGTTTTCCCCATACAAAACAAGTCTCGTTACTCCGGACTCTTGCAAATCATTAAGTTTTCCAGTGTTCTAAATACTAGATGACAACTCCTAGGAATCATACAATTTTATCTCTCCCGGCATCATAATTGGATATAAATCATTTGCATTTCATATTTTACATAGATAAATTCTAGAGTGTCAAAGTAAATTAAATACACATTATCATTAAAAAATAATATATTCGTGAGGTAATTTTATTTTATTTACCCAGGATCTATAACATGAAATGGTTCATTTAGAAAAAAAATCTTCATGTTAAAATGTTTTTGCAGTCGAGGAACGTTTGAAAATGTAGTTGAATTTATTTTTTAGAGTGTTTTTAATTTATAAATATCTTAAAAAATTATTTTTATATCAATACGTTAAAACATTTTAAAAACATTAAAAAAATAATTTATAAATAATTGTTTTTTTTTTATCTTTTAACGTGACGAGTAGTATATCCTCACTTGTTCTTCACCCTTAACGGTCTCCTATCGTGCATGGTTAAGAGGAGTATTTATCGGGTCGTATACCCACTTTATACCCAACCCATCGCGTACCCGGGTTGTGGTTTGTGTGGGGCCTAGGACAATTCGTTTTCTGCCCGTTTTCTTATCCCTGAAATGAGCCTTTGATTTTTGTAGCTGGCACTCAATCTCGACCACAATCCACTGGATATCTCACGTGCCCCACTAAACCAGATTAACATATCCGACGTGGCCCAATAACAAATCCCCAGCAAGTCTCCTCAACCAATAACAATCCGCATTTGGATTCTGCCTATATCCCTCCCTGCCATATTACCTGCACTGACCTTACTTTCTACATCATCCACTCCCACAAGCGCAACTTCACATTTGTGTTTCGGATTCTGATAAAAGAATGGCCACCAATACGTTGATGAGCTGTGGAATCGCCACCGCTTTCCCTTCGCTTCTTTCATCTTCAAAGTCCAAATTCGCCTCTTCAATCCCACTTCCCAGCGTCAATGGCAGCTCTCGTGTCACCATGTCTGCTGAATGGATGCCTGGCCAGCCCCGTCCACCTCACCTCGACGGCTCAGCCCCCGGGTAGAAACCACTACTATACAATAACTTCACGGGCTGTTAATTAAAACTTTGGATTATTGTTATTGCTATAAATGTTACAGGGCAGCTGTTATTTTGTGAGCATTTTTGCTGATGAGTTTGCTGGGCTGGTGCGTTGCAGTGACTTCGGGTTCGACCCGCTTCGACTGGGTGAGGTCCCTGAGAATCTGGAGAGATACAAGGAGTCCGAACTCATCCACTGCAGATGGGCTATGCTTGCTGTTGTAAGTCTTTTTTTATCAATTTCAGTTGTGTTCCACTGTTCTTGTTTCAAGTTATCAATCAGTTTAATTAGCTGCTGAAGTTGTATAACAGGGTATGATAATCCTTAAATTTTGAGGTGGTTATCTGTGTTAGAAAAGTGATTTTCAGATGCTAAGCCATGGTCCAAATCTTGCAGCCTGGAATCCTAGTCCCAGAGGCGTTGGGTCTGGGCAACTGGGTAAAAGCTCAAGAGTGGGCTGCAACTCCAGGTGGCCAAGCTACTTATCTGGGCCAGCCAGTTCCATGGGGAACCCTCCCCGTCGTCTTGGCCATTGAATTCGTTGCCATAGCTTTTGTTGAGCACCAACGTAGCATGGAGAAAAACACAGAGAAGAAGAAGTACCCTGGTGGTGCTTTCGATCCCTTAGGATACTCCAAGGACCCCCAGAAGTTCGAGGAATACAAAGTCAAGGAAATTAAAAACGGTATTCCACAATCTTGATATACGATTCAAGCACGTATATACTTGTATTTTTAACATGAATCCAACATATATGCATTGGATGCTGCAGGTCGTCTAGCATTGCTGGCTTTTGTTGGGATCTGTGTGCAGCAAACAGCTTATCCCGGCACCGGACCACTGGAGAACTTGGCGACTCACCTGGCTGACCCATGGCACAACAACATCGGGGACGTTCTCATCCCTAGATCGGTCTCGCCTTGAAAAAACAAATATTGTATTGATTATCTACGTACTGTAACCATCTGCAATGAAACGGATTTCGTTCTCTCTCTCTCTGGTCTGTGTAAATTTAGAAGTAATTTTCCGGTACCTTGAAATTTTGTGAAAATTGTATTCCCCTGTACCACTTATACCAGCCATCCATCTCATCCTAATTTATTTCTTATTTTTTTTAACAGCTCAATAAACTGAATTTATTAAGAAACTGAAGCATCTTTTATAATGGAGTGGATATCCAATTTAGGGGAAGAATGTTTTTACTCATTGATTTTGCCTGCTTTTGCTAATCAGTGAGCTATCATGTTTCCTGATCTATCAATTAATAGCTGTTAACATTAATTTAATTTCGTTGATTGATGCGGTAAATCTTTTAATTAATGATTGGATTGGATTTGAAGTTTAACTAAACAAAATATTGGCACAATCGATCCAGCACAATTTTTAGTAATCTTGTTAATCAAGTAAACCCTGATTATTATTATTTTTAATAAAAAAACAAAAATCGATCTTTCATATCCATCTCCATATCAGATCTGATAGCCATTTTTTTTACACAGCAAAGCTTTAATCCGCCATGGCAACTGAGAATCTGTCCCATGAAGAGCATACTTTGCCATGCAAGATCATCTTGCAGCTATTAACAATCGAGTTTATTGACATTAGTATTAGTAATTATTAGTAAAAGAGCTAAAACAGCTAGTAATTTCACTGTAGAGACACTGTGCACGCAGACCCATAGTCACTGCAGACTGGATATTTACTCCGCTGCTTCGCGCCTACGTGAAACCTTTATTTTTATTTTATTTTTTTTCGTTTCTGAACAGTGCTTTCATTATTCACAAAATTGATTTTTTTAAGCAATTAACAGTGCGATCCTTGCTTTTCCATGTACGCCTGGTCATACATCATAAATATGTCCTTGGAATGAGCTTTTCTTTTATTTGTCCGGAGACGAAGACCATGTTTGAATGTTTTAGAGTTTCTTTATAAAATTATTTTTTTATTTATAAATATTTTAAATTCATTTTTTTTATTTTTAAAAATTATTTTTAATCAAAATATATATATAAAAAATCAAATTTAAAGTAAAAAAATAGAAATAGAAATTTATTTTTTAAAATATAATATTAGAAAAGTTATCCGGTGTTATGCGTTGATAGTTATTTTTTATAATGTGTTTTTTATAAATATATTAAAATAATATTATTTAATTATTTAAAAAAATATTTCTCATATTAAAATATATTTTTAAAAAAAACACAAAAATAAAAATAACAGCTTTTGAGTCAACCAATTTCAAGTCTGACTAAGGATAACAATTGGACATGATTAAAAAAAAAATGAAAAACAATTAAAAGATTCAAAAAGTTGAATCTACCCCAATTAAAAATGAAAAAAAGAGCTAAAGCATTGTGGCCTACCTTTTAAAAAGTCAAAAGTTAGCTAATACACATTGTATCCTAAACTCTACATGAATTAAAGAGACACTGACGTGATGATAGAGAGATTGTGATTTGTATTATAGATCTTGAGTTCGAGATAGGGCGTGTATCTCTTGTAATAGTATGGGACAACCAGAGTTTTACTCGTTTATCTAAATTCATAAAATACATTTTCTAAGAAATAAGATTACTTCGTATCCAATTTTTTTTTTTTAATTTCTAAGTTAGTTGTAGAACGTAACATGGATGCTAAATCTTTTTTTAAAAAATGAAGATAATTTGGAAGAAATGCTAGAACATGCAGCCACAGATTTATTTCTTATATGCATGTGACATTACATTAAAATAGAAACACTCATGGGATTGTAATAACAGATACAAATATTCCCTCCGAAAGGTGTAGGGTGGCACTCGGCTTTAGCAAGCTTCCTCCCGTACGCGTCCCTGCACTTGTTCAAACAATCCGGCATGGAACATTCAATAACGATTTGCACACCTTCAGCCAATTCTGGCTCTGTAGCGATGAAAGCCATGAAGATCATCACAGCAACAGCAACAGCAACAGAGAAGGGCATCACTCTCTTACCTGCCATGGCTCGCAAGGTTTAATAAATCAAGGAACCTTTAATTTCTTGTTAGCAAATAAGAGAACTCTCTCTCTCTCTCTCTCTCTATCTATCTATCTATATATATATAGCTGTACTCATATTTTACGCTAATTGGATTTTATTTAAATTAAATGAATGTAATTTGGCGGGTAATAAAAGTGACAATAACTAAAATAGTAATTATTTTGCATGATTAGTCATGTTTCTAATGATCCAAATTGCTAATTTAACATAAAACTCATTTAAAAAAAAATCAAATGTTCATGATTTGTTAATAAATGTCGGATATTTTTTTTATAGATCTGAACGAGTTCAATTTTTTTCCAAAAACATGAAACGACCCAAATCAAACTAGCAAGGCAATAAATAAAATACATTGATATGTCAGGATCGCGATCGAGTTCGCTCAACGATTTGAGTTTAGCACAAGTCTCTTCAATTGCCGAGTTCAAATTATCGGAACCCTTGTCATTTTGCTTTTCCTGTTTCGTATTATATATATAGGCATTAATGAAGATAAATTATTAGGTTTATCATGGCGAATAATAGCATAAAAGTTATTATTAGGTTTATCAAGGAATAATGCCGTTTGATTTAATATAGGTATTTAAAATTTATTTTTAAATCCAAACATATAAGGGCTTTACCTTCTACGAACGGTGTCAACATATCAAACTTTAAGGCCAGCAAGACCGGAGCCCATGGACCAATAAGTTGGCCCAATAACCTTACCAAGCAACCAGCCCACAAGTATTGCAAGAGAGTAAATGACAGACAGGATATCACTAGAGCCGCCGCAATAGCTTCAAGTATAAGAGTATTTTCCGCTCTGTTTTAAAAATATTTTTGAGAAAAAAAATAAAAAATTATTTTATTTTAAATTAATTAATTTGATTTTTTTTAATGATTTTTTTTTTAAAATAAAAAATATTATGAGACCACTAGTGAGGAAAACAAAGGCGCGAGCCCTTGAAGTGCTCTAAGCTCCATGTGCATGGAGAAGAAGGAATAGTAGAACGTGGTACAATTTGTAAGTTGTTTATTTGTCAACACCAGAGACTATGCCTGCTATCTCCATCTTCTAAATCTCCCTGTGATCCCTGCATTAATTCGTTTCGATTCTTTAATTAAATTGCCAAACACATTTTTCCAATGCAGGTACGGACGTCCTCTACACCAATCCAGTCAACTAAACTGTATTTTTCAGGTTAGGAAACATGTGTATAGATCGGTGCATTTCCAACAATTTTTTCTTTGAAAGAGTTGTTGTTTGCACAAACTTTTTTTTATGGAACTGGTTTGAGAAGAGAATTACTGACTCTCAGAGGCACAACTCTCCCTCAACAAGGAATGGTTAAATCTTGTCTGTCAGCAAATGGAGAACTACATAGAAATCTGCAAATAAAAGATAGAGGAAATCAGAGAAAGATACGGTAATGGTGTCTTGATAATATGCTGTCTGATTCTTTAATGTCCAATTTGGCTTGTAGCGGAAATAGAGACAGAAAACCAGACTTCCATGGGCCCACAGTGGCCGGTGTCATCTCCCTTGGACACAGCCTGTTTTGGCAAAGCTTTCATGTCAGACTCCCTCTTGCTTCATGGCCATTCTCTTTCACAATCCTCATCCATCTAGTTCTAAGGGATTTCCTGGACTATCTTTCTACAAACAAGTAACCCTAGCCAAGTTATACAGCAAAATCCCTGATTACGACTAATCAAAACAAATCGGCTGTTAGTTCTTACTACATTTGTTGACAAGGTTTAGCAATGGACAATTTGCAAACGATCGAGGAAGAGAATCCAATGATCTGCACCTTCTTCTGTATTTCCCAATTCTAATACAATATTATTAAACGTAATAAGAAATCAATCTAAAAGGTCTGAAGGGGACATGTTGAGATAGTAAAATAAGTTAAATCGAATCCAACTGAGCCCAAGTAGAGAGTCAACCCAGCTAGAAAAGTGAAGCCAGCTAACCCTGTGATTTTAAATTACAGTTATTGAATTAACTACCTGTACGTTTCAGTCAGACACTTCCCCCTTTGACTTATATTGTCTGAATCTCGACTCTTCCGTAAAAAAATGGCCAAAACACACCCCCACCATTACAAAACAGCCCCAAATCAGCATTTCGTAGCCCACGATATATCCACACTCGGTTATCTAAGAAGCCATTAACCAGTAGACATGGTAATCCAAAGATGCCTGTCTGGTTCAGTCATTGCCATAACCGTTTTTCTGCTCCTAGTTGTGTTGCCAGTCAATGTATTGGGGTATGGATCACTTGGTCCAATAGCAGCTGCATTCGGCGAAAATGGGTTCTTTTGTGCTATTGATGCTGGTGGAAAGCAACAGATCATATGTTGGGTCAAAGGAGACAACTTTTCAGTTTCTACATCAACAGCATATTTCAGCTCTCTTCCAGCAATGGCTTCTCTCTCTGGTGGCGAAGAGTTCATTTGTGGAATCACATCCAACAATTCTCAACCATTTTGCTTTAACATATCAAACCCGGGTAAAAATCTTGTCCCGAATAGTTTCAAATACAATTCTTATTCACAAATTGCTTCAGGCAAATATCATGCCTGTGCTATCAGAGGATCTTACTTTTCTAGTGTAGAATATGGAAACGTGGATTGTTGGGAGTTTCAAGCATCACGTGATTCGTTTCATAATTCTTATATTGATAGCCTTGTTTTTAGAAGGATTGCTTCTGGTGATGGGTTCAGTTGTGGTGTTATTAAGGAAGGTGGTGTGGTTTGCTGGGGACCCAAATCAGCTAATTTGGGAGTCTCTGCTATTTCTGGTGAATTTGAGATTTTAGCCTCGGGAAGGGGTTCTGTTTGTGGTGTTTCTAATGTATCTAGTGAGGTAGAATGCTGGGGCGATTCTAACGAGCTTGGTTCTCTGCCAGTTGGAACTCGATTTGTAGGTTTATCGGCTGGAGCAAGCCACTTTTGTGGGATTCGCGAGGATAATCATGAAGTTGAGTGCTGGGGGAAGATTGTTCCGGATATGATCCCAAGAGGTTCGGGGTTTACGTCTATAGCTTCATCAGATTATGCTACTTGCGGGGTTAGAGAAGTTGACCTAGTCCTCGATTGCTGGGGAGTTCATGGGAAGTCCTTGAAAGATTACAGCCCCCCTTTGCAGCTGTGTAGTCCTGGTGTGTGCTGGCCTAGTTCGTGTGGCCATGGAAAGTTTGCGTTCAATGCGAGCCTTCTCAAAGAACCAGAATTGACAAATTTATGTGTCAGGCAGGACTCGAAAATTTGCCTGCCTTGTGGGACAAATTGTTCCAAAGGTTTTTTCCCATCCAGTACCTGTAGTGAGAATGCCGATAGAATCTGCACTGCTTGCTCTCTTTGCCAGAACAGCTCCTGCTGGGATGTTTGCGGGCTTCATTCTTCGTCAGGGATTGAATTGCAGGAGCGAGAGATAAAGAAATTAGTTATCATCATTGGCTCATCGGTGTTATGTTCCATGCTAATTTTAATTGTGTGGTGTTGTATTCCCCGGATTTTCAAAACGAAAGATGATCGGAATATAAAATACCAGCCCGGTTTTTGCATAGGCAAGAAAGTGGTGGAGGCTGAGCCTGACCCCAATCCAGAGCCCCCCATCTCAATAAGCATGTGTATTGGCGAGACGCAAGTATTCCGGCTTTCAGAATTGAAAGATGCGACGCATGGATTCAAGGAGTTCAGCGAACTCGGAAGAGGGAGCTTTGGTTTTGTTTACAAGGCTATTCTGACTGATGGAAGGCAAGTAGCTGTCAAGAGGGCTAACGCCGCCACCATAATTCACACGAACAGCCGAGAATTTGAAACAGAATTAGAAATTTTATGCACTGTAAGGCATGGTAACATCGTGAACTTGCTGGGTTATTGTGCTGAAATGGGGGAGAGATTACTAGTTTATGAGTATATGCCACACGGCACGCTTCATGACCATCTCCATGGCGAACTCTCTCCTTTAGACTGGAATTTGAGGTTGAAACTATCTTTGCAGGCTGCGAGAGGTCTTGAGTACCTTCACAATGAAGTGACACCGCCCATAGTTCATCGGGACGTGAAGACTTCAAACATTCTGCTGGACTCTGAGTGGGTGGCAAGAATTGCAGATTTTGGGATTGTAAGTGCTAACGACAGGGATGTAAATGGAGATGTGGAAACTGATGTGTATAATTTTGGCATTGTTCTGCTGGAGATGTTGACCGGAAGGAAGACATACGATAGAGATTACGAACCTCCGGGCATTGTTGAGTGGGCATTGCCCTTAATGAGCAGGGGAAGGGCAGCTGCCATTATCGATCGAAATGTACCTCTGCCTAGAAATGTCGAACCTCTCCTTAAACTTGCCGACGTAGCCGAGCTTACTTTGAGGGAAAATCCCGGTGAGCGTCCCAGCATGTCTAATGTGGTGACTTTGTTGGATCAGATTGTGAAAATTGGATTGATTTTCTGATCAAATTCAATCACTAGTCCAGAGCTTTGCGATGAACATTTCAATGAGTGC